>OY856410.1:542625905-542810905 GCA_963693085.1 Alisma plantago-aquatica | reverse complement strand
GACATCAAATGTGACGTTATAAGTCAATTATGTACTAGTGTGGGTTTCCCAGTACTTGTTGATATACAACCATTGTGAACCTACAAGGCAAGGTGATTTATGTGCTCTAAACACCCATCATCTTAATTACTAGGTATACCATGTACACTATGGAGATGATGTAGGTGAGCTCCAAATTCATGTTGGGATTCAAAGCTTTTTAAATTAATCAACATGCTCACTCCTCAAAGTAGACGTAGTCAAGGTACACTAGAACAAAAATAAAGAAAAGGACTGAATAGAGGAACTAGGGTTGAGCCCAACTATTACTATTCAGGTCAGCATACATGTCCCCTTGGTTAAGCTAGCTTCCAAAAAATAGGAGATCAAAAATATTAATTAGGATATTCAACTCCTACTTTGGATATTCCCACCTTGATGGGGAGGGTAGGGGTAACTTGGGTTACCCAGAAATTGAGTCTCATCCATAGTAGTGGGTTGGGGAGTGACAGTGACCAATTGAAATAGGGGTTAAAACCTTAATTGCTATTTCACTACTAAGAAATGGGTAATTCAACAACCTCTAAGGGTCGTCTACCTAATTAAGGGGCAACCTATGATAACTTGAAATAGTCAAGTTATCAAATGCTTAGGCTCTAATATGATTTTGTAAAGAGTGGGACCAGAGAGGGGATCCACTCTTCATTTAATTGAGAGATAAAACCATCATATTTCAAATATGAAGGAAAGGAGGAATATCCATTTCTCAAATGGTATACATAAAAAATCAATTATAGTTACAAGAAACAAAAACAACAAAGTGGCATGATGATAATTATATTTTGTTCCTCACCATAAAAGGTGGAATGACAAAATAAATAGGTTTACACCTAATAACATGTAAGGACAAATGTAGAGGGAATACCAAGAGCTTTAGATCATGGCAAGTGACAAGAGTTATAGGTGTATCCTAGACTAATCCATGCAATATTGAGAGTGATGCATGGTTAACTTGCTTTAATAATGATTTATTCTTATTCATTACATGATTACTAAACATAAATACATGATTAGGTGAAACCCATAGCCCATGTTATTTCTCATAATTGTTTAAATACTATGATTTTTAGTTTTATTATGTTTCAAATGAATTATCTTTTAGTGTAATGCAAACCTCAAAATCTACTTTTATATTGATTAAGCATGTCAATAACCTAGAAGTATTTTTGCTTAACAATGCCATTTCCTTTTAGAACAACCTATGCTACTTCGGTCACGTATACTTGTGGGGCTAATTGGAGAGGACCTCTCTTATGATCAAGAATTGAGACAACAGTTAAATATTATGCCTAATATATATTCAGATTAAGAAATGAAACACTATATTCTTGACCAACACGATTCAAATAGTATGCAAGAAACACATGTAATTTTTTCCTTTCTCAAAAAATCTCAAAAACCAATGCCAGAGTAAAGGATCAACATGTCTAGTTATCATAAATCTTATCCAACTCTATTAAAACCAAAATATGATCTAATAGCTCATATGCATTTTATTTTACATCATACTACATGTACACAAAAGAAACAAATTTCATATACAACTCCTCCCTGTATGTGAGACTATAGGGAAGTTATATACTAAGTTATTTTGTTTGCGTATTCTTTGTCATGACCTCTCAACTGGATGTCATTTTATCTAATAACATGTAAAACAACCTTATGACTTTCATATAGAGTCTCAATGAGTATAAGTTTCCATATTAACCGAGTAACATGCATCAACATTTAGTTAAGTCTATTGAAAGTAAAGGAAACTTACAAATATTGAAAATTCTAATAGATAGTTTTAAAATTCAGTACATCCAACTTATGACAATAAACTAATTAATCATAAAGGCATTCATTTAGTAAATTTATAACTTGTTAACTATCTATGAGAGCATCTCTATTAATGAATTAAAAAATACTTACTAATTTAAGAATATTTCCTATTATAAGAGTAAAAAGTCAATATTTGAGCCTTTATAATTCAACAATATAACAACATATTTATGAGATCTCACTAACCAGTCTAGGAACACAACCTATAAATCCCAAATATGAAGTCTGCATTAGACGTGTGTGCCACTTATTAGATTGATATATATCCAATTATACTAAAAGGGAGATTTACTTGGCCTCAACATATAAATGTTCTTATTTATTATGATGTACTGAGAGAGTGAATGATAAGTTTTTGTGTCGAAAAACATCCAATACACTATTTGCTTTATTTGATAACTAGAACCTGATTCTAGACTTTTTTTTACTTGAAATCACAAATTAATAAACCAAACCCAACTTTTTTTATAAGTGATAGTTACTATGTGGTTAAATTGATAAGACAATTTGTGATAAAACATATTAATTGATCTGGAACTATACATTGTCCTTTGGGTTTGATCTTGAACTATACTATAATAAGATTTGTCCACTTACGGGTAGGACTGTCACACACTTATTTAAGATTAAACTTAGAAATTTTATCTCTGAAGGACCCATTGGTTTACTGAATTATACATAGGATATGATGTTAACCCAATTAATAATTGAAATATTTTTTTTGTTTGTGTAATAACCATTTCAAGATTGCATTTGAAAGGTAGTAGAGTCCCAAGTCATCAGGACTTTCTTGTTCATGGTTCCCAAAGTATTTGCTTGGTATAGAAAAGTCTAACACTCTCAATTTTGATCCCCAACTCCTAGATTCACAGTTGGTCCACTCTATCACTTCTGCATGCAACTTCTCCTAAGGATTCCTCCATCCACTCATTCCACCATACTTTTTCTTCTTTTCTTCCTAGAAAATACCTTGTCATGCTCATCTTCTTTTCTTCCCATCAAATGATTTTCTCCCCTCTACCGGTTCTACACACAGCTACTGAAACCATCGACAGATTCAGCGACATCCTCACATAGCAATCATTTCTTCTAACCATCATCATTCTAATTTTCTTTGTGGATTTTGCACAAATTTCTACTAGCTAGACCATCGGTTTGTCCAGAAATCCTGAGTAGTCCTTCGTTCCTCATGTACCTTTGCATTTTGTCCCCTTTCTGCAAAGAATACTATTACTTCCCAAAGCTAACAATTTGTTATGATTAAATTGAAAAGGAAAATATAGATCTTAAATTGGATTTGAATCCAACCGTGTCCTATGACTCTACGTCCTCCACCTCTTCATATTCCACTCTTCTAGACAAAGGGTTCCACACGGTAGCCATCTCTCCCACTCCTCCTAAAGCATTATCAGGTTGACGTGTGCCTCTTGAAGATGTCCATCCAGAACAATGCCTCTCCAATGAACTCCCTCATGATGATGACGTCTCTAATTAAATGTTCATTGATGGGCCTAGGTCTAGTTCTCAACACCATAGTTCTTATTGGCTCAAGACGAAAGGCCTCTACCTTGTCGTAACTCCCCTTTATCATTGTGATTAAAATAATGCAAATCCATTCCTTCCTTGTTTACCCATACGTGGGATCAGAAATATATTTCCTTTCCTTTCATACTTCTTTCCTATCCTTTTGATCAATAAATCCTATCCATTTTTCTAGTAGGTGAACCAAACGAATCCAAATAATTTGATGTGCGGTTTAAGCCTGCATCATGTAGCCCAAGGACTAGAATTTTGGAATTCGTCAAGGTCATAGCAATTGGCTTCTTTTTTTCCTCCTTTCAACTCATGAATCCTAAAGTTAGTGAATTGATATAAAAAAAGAGAAGAGAGGGTGATTTAATAATCTTTTATTTCAAATATGAGGAAGGATTGATTTTAAAGATACAAGAGAAGAACCACCAAGAACTATCTAAAGAAGATCAACTTATTCATTTTTTAAACTTTTGGAAGTTGAAGCTAGAAATAGACATTTCCACTTCTTCTTCTCTAGAAAACTCTAATTCTCCCTCTCTCTCCTTTGGGGTGAATGATGAATTATGGAATCTACTACAGGTGCTAGGTAGTAATATATATTGACTTAGGTACTTCGAACAATCACTAAATCTATTTTCAATCTTTTATTAATTATTCAGAATGGTTAGTCAGTCGAATTATTCCTGGTAGGAAACTCGGTCAATGTAGTGTAATGGTGTCACTTAAATATGCTCCAAAAATTTTAAAACTTTTATATGTTTTCCAAATCTTGTTTGCAAGGTATAACTAAAATTTCAGCCAATTTGAAATGACTAATAAATTATGAAAAATCAATACCACATTACTATACTCCAGTTTATATAGCATAGTCTGCTAAAATTTTCATAGAAACACTCAAATAACCAATAGTTTCAAATATTTTTTGAAATGTAGAATTTTTTAATAACACTTATAATTGAGTTTTCCAATTCATAAAAAAATCAAAGCAATAAGATTTATGGTTCAAATACTAGAAATCATTACATACAACACTAAGCTTATCATATATGATCCAAATTATAATTATGAGCAATTAACGTTCTCCATTTCTAGACCCTAATTATGCAAGATCAAATAATGTTTTTAATGTCTCATCAAGTTCAACATATCATAATTAAACAACCATAGGAATCAAACATAATCAAGGATCAACCTAGTAAATATGTAATTATCCAAACAAATTCTAATTAGGTGACTAAGATGAAATTGAATCATTATAACAAAAATGGATAAATTGAGGTTTCCACCATAAAATTGGATAAATCAAGTATTTCAACAGAAAGGCATATCAATTTGGTGTCCACCATAAAAGTGGATCTATTAGAATATCGGGATGAAAGTTGATGACTATTAACATGATACAACTAGGATTCAACTTTTTTGTCAAACTAGACACCTATTTTGACTCCTATACTATGGATACAAAAAATATGAAATGCCAAATAGATTCAACAACGAATTATGCCTGATTACACAAGTATTTGAAGTATTTGAAATAGAATTATGTCACTTGGTTGGTTTTGTACTAGTACTTGGTCGAGCCCTAATGGAAAGATCCAGGTAACATGGAGATAAGGAAGGTGTTAACCAACAAAGATAGAATGGTGATTAACTTCATGGGCCATTCCCACTCTGTTGCAATCCCATTGGGTTTTTGATGAAAAGGTCACTAAGGTGTGCAGTTCTTAGAGGGGTAGGATTCAGGATACATTCACTTTGCCTTGCAATCGGTCCATCGTCACAAGATGATGGTTGAGAAATTGGAGAGAACTATTTCCTTAGTGGATTTTTCCATCTTCAAGCCTCATATGTGTTGAGTACTCTACGATTGGGATCACTCTCAGTGCATTTGCAATCACTGTTAGTTCATGTCAATCAATGGTTTTCTTGTTGTTTTTGCAATCATTGTCTGTGCATGGCCAATTATAAAGGACACCAACTGAATGAGGGTTGACCCTAATATGGTAAACCCCTAGTTATACAGAAATTTGTGTCCATGTGAGATACTCAGGTTGTATTATCGGGTAGACTGACTTGGCCTAGTATTTTTCCTTTGTGTTTCTGACTAATTAAGGTCCATATCCACACTAAAATCGATGTTGTCTTTAGAGCTTTATTTGGCAAAAAATCCAAAATCCATTTTGTTCATGATTAGGTTATGTAATGATAAAAGGGATCCTAAACACATCTAAACATTATATAACATGGATATTCATCGGTAGGATGTTTTTCAAAGTAGGATAATATGTGCAGTTGTCCAAGTAACACAAAATAGTGTTTCATCATGTAGGGACTAGATTATCGATACTTCCACTCGGTCTAAAAACTGTATGAAAGATTAATCCTTGTGATTATTTTAATCACTAACTTGTTGATAAACAATAGTATCTAAATTCATATACATAATGTATTGTTTTATAAATAAGAGTAATGGCCATTCTTTGACTATGTAATCACATTTTCATAAATTTTCCAATGAACTTGATGTTCTCCCTGTCATCGCACTCAACAAGGTGACATATAATGTAACACCCCACTTTTCATATTACATGAGTGGGAGCATTTTACTCAATGTGGGTGTCACAATATGCTAATAATGCAATTAAAGCAAATGAAACACTTTGCATTGGTTTAAAACGGATTCATACATAGTTCTTGGTGAAAGGAAACTACATCATAATCATCTATGAGATTTAATCTAATTTATGACTTGACTAAGAACAAGGAAAATATTATCTAAATCTCTGGATCATCTTGGTAAATGACACCCATCCAAGAAAAGCTGGAAGATCTCCTAGTCTTGATTTTTTTTATCCTTTACTTGCTCCCAATCCCATGAACATCTCATCCCCATCCATGCAAGATAAACATCTCATCAGTAAGAGATATTTGGCACTTTATATGACATAAAAATAAATATAACTTAACATGAGTAAAATTGACATGAAATAATTTGACATAAACTTGAACATGTTTCTTCTTAAGCATTCATGATTCATTAATGACATGAAGAATTGAATAGAAAGTATGTACATCCCTCTATGATGCCCCCTTAGGAGCACATGATTTCTAGGAAAGCCCTTGATGCTAGGGAATCCCTTGACGACCCTTTGAAGTCCATGATTTGGGAGAATATAAAAACAAATTCAATTCCATTTATCTTAACATTGACTTTAACATAAACATTAACATTAACATGATCCTTGAACTTTAACATCATCATATTTCTCCCCTTGAATCATAATGGGATTTCTCCCTCATAAACCATAATAGGGTTTTCCTTTCTTGAGCATGATTCATTAATCTTATTTCATAATCAATAATCATAAAAATAAGGTTTACTATATTCTATAAGTAATCAACCAATCAAATAATGATAAGAATACATATGGTCTTCTCGAGAAAGTATACATAATTCATGGAATCGTCTCTAGTGCATAATCATAAATAATAATCAATAAACTAAAGTACTTGAGCCAAAAATGCATGGTCCTTTTACCTACAGTAGGTCACCTTAAGTTCTCGTCCCCTGATAGAGCCTCTAATCACCTGTAATTTGATCAAAACCATAAAGTGGAAATGAATTCATAGTCCTAAAACCCTAATTTTGTTCTTTGAGTTATTGAAGGACCTAAATGTGGAAAGAATAATTTGAAAACTAATCAAAGTGATAGAGAATCAAAAGAGCTTTCTAATGAATATTTTGGCATGTTTTTCTGAGGTCATATGCAAAAGTTATGAATTTCATTATCAACCAATCTGATGTTTGGGGAATGACATTTATTGAAATCATAAATAAATCCTATGGATATGCAACAAGGATTACTAAAAAACCATGGATCCTCGTTTCATTTGATTATTTTGGTGAAGGAAAAATTGTTATTTAAGCATAACTTAATTCTGCGTGCTTGGGAAACAAATTCGTGGTTCAAAACCCACAAATACCCTTACAATATAATTATTGTATTAAAAATGTGGGGACACCATGGTCATTACAAGGCCTAGTTTGTTCTTCATCACAAGACATGGTCTAACATCTTGCTGGAGCTTCTTGGCTCTAATCCAGGGTTGTGGGTACATCCCCTCCAGGGATGTCGAGACCTCCGATGAGTTCCTCACATCAATATGAAGGCAACAAGCCCCACCATTAGCTCAGGCGTGGACTAGAACTCCAACTCTGCCTAGACATGGCTGATGAGACAAATGAGAAGATAGGAGTCTAAAAAGCATCATCATGAAGCATGAAAAATGGATGACCAGATTTGCGAGGCAGAGGTGAAGTCAAGGAGGAAATTGTGTGAACCAAAAAACAACTACGCATTGGTTTGTCAGAGAATGAAGAAGAACATGGGCAAAAGGAACTCAACTAAGAATCAAAGAAAAAAGTCAGGATCTCATCAACTAAGACTTTTGAATCAAATGTGGGGGCAAGGCGAGGTCAAGTGTAACGTCCCCAGATTCTGTTGTCTCGATACTTAGAAGGCCGGAGAGGATAAATCCGAAAACATTAGGCAATTGTATCGAAGTGTGTTGCCGAAGCAATTTGTGCATACATGAACATTTATAATGCATACACCATGAACAATCTCAATATTCAACATGTAAATCTTACAAAATGAATTAAACAACATGGATTACAATTACATATTGAAAGGAGATTTTACATAGTTAATGAACATGTATGCTAATCAGGATCTACACAATAGGTACAACCTGTACAACTTGCTCACATCCTGTCCTTTTATCCCATGCAAGATCTGATATCAACTACAATGTCCCAGATTTTGTCATCTCGAGACTTAGAAGGTTTGAGAGGATAAACCTAAAAACATTAGGCAATCGTTTTAAAGTGTGATGCGGAAGCGACATATGCATACATGAACATACAACAAAAACGTACACCATAACATTCTCCACATTCAACATATATACATATTACAAAGTGAGTTATTACAACATGATTTACAATTACATATTCAATGAAAATTCTACAATCTATGAACATGTATGCTAACTAGGATCTATACAATAGGTAAACATGTACAACTTGCTCGCTCGCATCTTTTATCCCATGCTAGCTCTGAACCTAAAAAATACGTGAAACAGATGAATCAACGTAAAGTTGGTATGTGGGTTTATTTAAATATATGAATATGTTTTTCTTGGTTGAATCATGATATCTATGTATGCTCTTCTAATTTCAAATATTGGATGTAGTAGCACTATATAGTACTTGATGTTTTATCACTTGAAAACATATATGATGAGTAGATGTTTTGTAGTTATGTAAGGTGTTCATTATCCCCCTTACGAGAGAATAATTAATGTTGACTAGTACACCTCCCTAGAGAGCACTATGTACGGGAAGTTTCCCTAGAGTACTTGGTACACAGGGATGGGCCCAATATATATGTTTTGGTACTAGTCCACCTTGATAATGCAACTCATCTAGAAAAATGACTAAAATCAGAGTATTTCACTTTAATAAAGAATTGTTTTCTAGGATCTTTCTTTCTTTCTACAAATTTGTTCAAAGTTATGAAAACCATAAATATATGTATCTTTCTACCCATGTACACAACACGTTGTGTTGATTCGTTATTTCATGTATGTTTTACGTTCAGAGCTAGCATGGGATAAAATGACATGATGTGAGCAAGTTGTACAGGTTGTATCTATTGTGTAGATCTCAATTAGCATACATTCTCATTGACTACATAAAATATCCTTTTAATATGTAACTGTACAATCCATTTTGTTTAATTCATTTTTTAAGATATACATGTTGAATGTTGAGATCCTTTGTGGTGTATGCATTATATTTGAATGTTCATGTATGTGTGAATTGCTTGCGCAATGCACTTTGATACCATTGCCTAACATTTTCATATTTGTCCTCTCAGTCCTTCTAAGTCTTGGGACATGACAGTCGGTATCAGAGCATTAACAATAGCTACACCTAGAAATTTCTCACCATAAAACATATAAACTAAGTTCACCTTTCACTTTAAATCCTAGAAACATAGTAAGTTGTTCTATAATAACTGGGTTTGACTTAGCCTCCAGGTTAGAACCTATATGTTCAAGAACTTGGTTTAGACAAGTGTCTGAAACCCTTTCCATATAGAGCTCATATGTATTGGGTAGATACACTAGTCTACACCATGTTCTCACCATTTCACTAGGTGACATGGCACTCGACTATCTACTTTGTGTGGGACACTCATTTTACTGATTTGGTTTTGTTTTCCAATCGGCTCGAGCCTCGACAGTTTTCTCTAACTTCTACCTTCTTAGAGAAAAATTGTATCATATTTTATTACATATATGTAAATATGAAAATGTGTCCCTCACATTGGATAGTAGTTGGTGTTCATGTAACCTTTCAGTCTAGAATAGAGAGTATACCTAGAAAAGATGTCTAGAGCCTTATTAGGATATGTGATAGATGGATAGACAATAGAATGATAGATGATATAAGATAGGATGATCTTATGTAAATTCAATTTCTGGGGTATAAGTTCTTTATAAGATCTAAGTTGTATATGAGTTGTATCCAATTTTGAAGATTCTAAGCTAAGTCTTGATGATGAAAGTGTATTCCCTTTCTTACTTAAAATGAGCTAAGTTAAGATAAAGTTTAATATGCATGAGCCTCAATATCTTTCACAAAGGATTACCTCCAGTGTTAGGACAAGATATGTGGTGAACTCTAGAGAGAGTGAGACCCAGAAGGAGAGGGTCATAGGACCTACCCTACAGTTTATGAAAAATATGTGAGATATGTGAAATTACTTGTCTTAAGTTGGGTTACTCCTAAGTAGATGAGTTGAGTCCTTTTGCATGATTCAATCCTATATGTGAGAGTTGTGTAAAAAAAAGAATGATTGGTAGGTGACTCATAATGAGAAAGTCAATCATTTTGATTTAGGTCCTAGCTTGAGTGGCGCATGGTTGTGAATCTTATCACTAGCTGCAAGTGAGGTGATATATGAACTCTGGTTCTGAGAGTAAAATGCCTTGTGCATAAGATACTCATAAATGTTGTTCCTTCCACTTCTCTTTCTTAATATATGATACTAGAAACCTCACTTGATCTATATAGATGATTTATATATGAGGAGTTACTCATATAAGCTTGACATATTCTATTTTTTATTCCTATATCATACATGTAATGTCCAAGTTTGAAATCATGATAAGATTGGCTTAGTGTATTCTCTCTCCCTTTGTGTTATACATGAAAGATATGTATGTTTGAAATCATGAAATCAAAATAAAGATACCTTTGGATCATAAATTTCATGATCACAAAATATAGCGCTTGACCTCAATCCTTCCAAATCTAAGCTTCTAGTTTGATGATACTTCTCACAATGAGGTGAAACCCTAATATACAAAGACAAATAGAAAGATCTTCTAAAATAATGACATCCTTGTATGATATTGATCATAAACCAAAATAATGATGTTAAGTGTGAAAATTTCATCAGTAAACGATGTACAGTCTTGTAACACCTTACATAGCAAATTAGGGTGAAAGATGAAACCTTAAGTGATACCTTCTCAACTTCATGTGTATGAATAAAACCTATTTCATAGGGAGATAAATGATATAAATACTAAAGTAAAGAATGTCATTTCATGATGAAGACATCATGTGATGCTTGATTTTCCTATCAAACAAAGTGACATTTCAATCTATATAATGGTGTGGGTATACCCTAAATGTTATGATATCCTAAGATGACAACTTAAGGTACATATAAAATCATGAAAACCTTGGCACTTAGAAATAGTGGCCTAGAGGTAGTAGAAACTCCTTGATATCACCTTGATTATGTTATTGGTTAAATTTCAAGGATGAAATTCCATGTAAGGTTGGGTGAATATGATAGCCCATAATTTGATGGTTTTGACACCTGATTAACTATTTAAAACATAACCTGGAGTAAAATAGATATTGATGGATTATTGAAGTATTACACAATCAAATTAAATAAGTTGGGCTTGTGATGTTGATTTTACATGATAATTGATGTGTAGCATAAGTCCAATATCTTTATATATGTACCGCTTTAGAGTACTCATGACTTCTTCTATGAATTAGAAAATACATGAATTTAGATGGTTGACTTATGAATATTGGGAGATACTGATGTTTAAATTTTGAGTAATTGAATATAGTATTTAACGTTTTGGACCTAAGTTCTATCCTAAGAATATATTAGTTAGGTGCGGCCTTCATCTTGGCAGCGTGACCTAAGCTTGTCCATTAGTTGGAAATCTGATGGAGAGGCCATCCTCATCTAGCTCTGAAAAGTGAGGAGCATGTGGCATTTTTCCTGGATCATGGAGAGAGAGCCCTCACTAGAAATCTGGGAACATTGGCAACATTGGTTGAATCTACCACACTCCTAGGATCTCAACGACCCCGATGATTAGGTGTATAGTGATGTGTGGGTGATGATCAAAGGTGGAGCTCTCTGTACTTCTCCATTGCAACTCACAAGCGGTGGGCAGAGGTTGAGGCTTTGTGGTCAAGAATTAAGTAGATGTTGGGAAACATGTTCATGCATGAATTTGCTATCTTCATGGCCTCTGATATCATCCACCATGGCTGATGAACAGGAGGCTTTGAGGCCTCGGAGTCAAAACCCATGTGCGTTGGTTTTGTTCGATCTCCAGGAACTCTCCTATGGATTTGAGGATAGTTGATCCATATTTCCCCTTTCTTCTTTCCCTAAAGAAGTAATGGGTAGTGACCATACTAGCTTAGGACCTTTAATGGCCATGGTGGCACTATTGCAAATGACTCACACTAAGAACCAAGAATGATGGTTCGCAGACAGAAGACAAAGAGAGGAGCTCACAACTTTGAGATATTGCTTCCTCCCCTCCATGAGGTTAGGTCAAGATGTTGTAGATCAATCTTGGGTTGGGAGGTTATAATCACCATGGATTTCCTTGCCTCTTCTACCCTCATCATTGTAGTCATCGCAAATAGGGAAAGCGCTTCGGGAGCGCGAGGATGGGAGGAGGGAGAAGGGTTGGCTCAATGTATGAAATTCTTTCAGAGACGGTATATTCAATCCAAATGAGAAGGATGAACCACTCTGGTCCCTGGGATAGGTGGCGACCATCTAGGGTGCCTAGAAGGAGGATCCAGCAGCCCTTTCTTTTCCTAAAAAAGGTTAATACTTCCAATGATACATAAATATTTGAAAATGCTTAGAAAATATATCTAGTGCCCAATAAATTCCCTAAAAATACTGCTAGACTCCAAAAATATCCTCCTTCTTATAGGATACCCATATTATTATTTTCAAGAATAATTAATGTTGATATCCAATATAGATGATGATACTCCTATTTTGGGTCCATTAATTAAAATAAATAGTAACTAGTTGATATTAATTCTTAGAAAATTGTCTTAGACCCCTAATAATTATTTAAGTCTATTTTTTAACTCTGATCTGAATATTATTGTTAATATTAAGTATTTCCTAATTAATGACTAATTAGGTGCTTTTAATCTCATATTAATTCTAAAAAATAGACCAAGCATCGAAATTTTTTGAAAATTGAATTAGACCTAAATAAGGACCTCCAAATCAATAGAAAAATATCAGACATATGTTCTAAGTTAGTTGAACCTACATTAGACTAAACCCTAGTTTTGACCTAAATAACGATACTAATAATGAACCATGTATTAATGATGATTAATTGTTATTAATCAGGTTGTGACCAGACTACTAGATGATCAAAGATGCATTAAGAAATATCTGAACTTAGGTATGTGGGTATAAGTATAAGACTAGTTTTTGTTGGATGATATAATTATAAGTAATTGCTTACATGTAATTGAATAATCTTGTTGGATGTATATCTATGCATATTGTCACTTTTCCGCCTTGAACACTAAGAACACTAAGGAAAGAAAATAGAATGTAGTTACTGATGGTTCATTAATCTCCCTATTAGAGACGGAAGTATTAATTTTGTGTAGCACCTCCCTAATTGTACAAGGTATGTGGGGAGATCCCTAATGGTACAAGTTACGCGGGGATAGGGTCCAATAATATAAGTTTCGATTGTGCTAAGTCCACCATAGTAATATATGTCTATTGAAATATGATTAATAACTTGGGTTTATCTGATTTTCCGTCTTAAATAATGCTTTCATTTTATTTCTTCGTTTTCAAATATTTTTAAATATGCCAACATAGTATAGTATCTTTCAACCAAGTACCAACTTTATATTGATTCGTCTGTTTCACGTATTTTCTAGGTTCAGAGCTAGAATGGGATAAAAGATGTGAGTGAGCAAGTTGTATAGGTTTACCTATTGTGTAGATCCTAGTTAGCATACATTTTCATAAACTACAGACTTTTCATTCAATATGTAATTGTAAATCGTGTTGTAATAACTCACTTTGTAATATATATACATGTTGAATGTTGACAATGTTATGGTGTATGTTTTGGTTGTATGTTCATGTATGCGTATGTCACTTTCGCATCACACTCTGAAACGATCGCCTAATGTTTTCGTGTTTGTCCTCTTGGGCCTTCTAAGTCTCAAGATGACAAAATCAGGGGAACGGTATATCAAGGCACCCATTTCCATTGTCAGAGGGACCCTGATGGGCCAAGGTGACAAGCACCAATGAGGACCAATGGCGGCCCTATAGGTTGTAATGACTGGGACCCAATCGGAGCAAACCAATGATTGAAACTGAAGAAGGAGTGTCTGTGATGCTTACTAGGTGGGCAACTTCACCATTGGTGGAAAAGAAGGCTGAAGCACGTCGGTAGTCGCCGAAGAAGAACGACAAGTCTGTCACGACAGTCACAGACACACGAGGTACAATTTGAATATGGCACAATTAGAAGAGAAGGAGGAGAATGTGAAGGCTGGAGGGTGTTCCAAGTCCTTCAAATGGGAAGGAGGAGCTATGTAGGGGTGTTTGCTAGTCCAAGGTAGAGAGGGGATCGTAGCCCTAATTGCATATTTCATCCAAAATCCAAAAGGGAGGGTGAATTAATGCTTGATCAGATTGGGAAGGCAAGGCGGAGTCACTGGTAAAGAAATTTCATGAGACAGTTAAGAGATGAGGGAGATTGAGACTGTAGAGGGAAACCAGGCAACCATGTTCAAATTAATTCGTGAAATGAACGGAAGATAGAAGATAGCATCCGAGTCATCTCATCGGGAGTTACTTAAATCCTGACCGTGGGATGGTGCGTAAGAGAGGTAAATCAAATTAGTGTCATGTGTGACAATAATTAAATTTGGGAGTTTAGGTCCAATTGATGCATTAAATCAATTCAAATTCAAATCTTAGTCAAACTATATAGTAAATTGTTTAATTCATTTGAAGGGTCAAACATGGTCAAAATGTATCCAAATTTGGATTACATGTCCAATAAATGGTCTATATTCTTGCCATGCCCTTAGATTTCTATTTTTCACATGTTTTATCCATAATTTGCATTGATATCACTTTACTTGATTTTAATGAATTAATGGATGGATTAAGTGGAAAACACTTGTCATTGTGAATACCTGAGACTAATTTGAGATAATCACATGTTATAACTCATGGCCATGCCTTATATATTTTATGCCTTTATGCAAAACTTTTTTGGAGGAGAGAGAGAAATGGATAATTTATACTTTTTCCTTATATTAAAAGCCAAAAAAAGGAAAAAGGAAAGACTTCTTGCCCAAGGCATTTACTCCATAATTATATTTTCAAATTCTACTTCTTTTTTCTTTCTCTTTTATTTCATTTAGACATTTTCACGAATAGAAGAGAGAAGAAGGACATGAGAACTAATGTTCATAAAATTGAGTGAATTACATATTCATAGATGAAAGCGAAAACATATTTTGATTCACATTTTAATTTTCTTACTTCCTTATCCTTTAAAAAAAATTATTTCATGGTATTTTTGCATTAAAACCCTCAACTATTTTTATTTAAGTAAAACCACATTCTAAAGGATATATCATTATCAAAAATATCAGATGTTACATATATACTACGTGTACACCTTGTTAGTGGATTATCCATATCTTTTGTTAAATTGTGCATTATATGTAATCTTGTTGATGTAGTTGTAGTTGTGATAGAGATCAACAACCAAGTTTACCATGTTTGCCGGTGTGTTCCTATTACTTATAATAATAGTTGATACACATTAACATTGGGCAAAAAACCAGACCATACAATGGAATCATGAATTGACTCAAACTGACGGGCTTGGTTTTTTTTGTGTGTACATGGCTTGACAAAAATTATAACTTGCAAAATTATAACTTGCCACTTGTTACTCGAAACTGCCTCATTCCACTAGCCAAGAATGACGTGACTCTCTGTTCGCGCCGCAATTTCAGGTCTTGCTAAGTAGTATGTATAAGTTCGGGATGAGATGGAGGAGAAAAGCTGGATGTGTGGCCGCGGGATATCAGCGATTCAGCGTCAACTGAATTGGGTCCAAGTAGGAATGGGCTGGCGACGCGACTTAATTTATGCTCGTGGATAATGTTTTGTCCTACTCGTACTGTGCAGTATGCAGGCTGCCGAGGTCCGCGAGGCGTGGACTAGGTTTACTGCCGCATGCTGATTGAGGAAACCAAGCAACCACATTTGAAGCTCGTCGGTCGATCCCCTTCTACACCTACAAGCACCTTGCTATCTATTTCATCACTCCCATGCCTTCCTCATACTACGATGTTGTCTCCAAATTATTTAAAACATAACTTAGGATATGTTTGGTAGGGTGTAGTCGGATGACAAGTGTGTCTTGAAATGTCTAAAAAGTTTTAAAGTATGGAATTCTATCTGTATATGTATTATTTGGTTGGATGTAACATCAAAAGTTGAATTTTATGTTCTGGTGTTTGGTTTGAATGTCCTGTCTAACATATTTTTGTGAAAAATATTGACTAACATTTGCAGTGGTATATTAGTAAATAGGAATAAGAGATTTCAAACTAATTTATAAATTGAATTAATAAAGACAGTCAACAAATGATGTAAGAGAACAATGGGCAGAAGCCCTACAAGTAGTGGAAATTTTTAAATATAATTGGGATAATGACGATGATGAATAAAGAATGATATTTCTAAATTTTGTTCTCATAATTATTTTTATGTGAATGTGAATGACTTCTTATGAATTTTCATATGTGTGAATGTGAAGATGACCAATACATAAATGTTTCTACTTGTGTCTGAATGTGAAAATCGATGAAATGAATGGAACGTAGGTTGCTAAATATGTGTGAAAATGGATGAAATTTGAAATGGAACTAAAAGTGGGCGGCCCTAAAAGTCATATATGATCATTCTATATAGGTATATGCACTTCTTAACTAACTACCAACTTAATGAAATATCAGTATATGCTCACTTTATATTATTTTGTCACATATGTTATAAATACATGATACAAAATGCACGTACATTAGATATTTTGTTAAGAATTTTAGTTGTGTTATAAAGAATCAAAGCATGATGCTAACATTTTAATAAAATTCTAAGGATTATATATCTAGGCTTTTACAATTATAGGCTTAATAATTTTAAATAAAAAAGATAAGATCTAGGACATGAATGTCTATGTCATGAGGACAAATGAACTATTAGATGTATTAAAACAAAATTCATAGCATAAACTTCCATTGACATGAGTTGTACACTCTTTATTTGTGTTTAAACTTGAAAGATGCATATGCTATGACATGATAACAACCATATTTGCGAAAAGGAAAAAATGTTAACAGATGAACCATGTTGCTACTCCCTAGATTTTCCTGAAAATCATAGTACGTAACGCAACCAAATATGAAAGAACGATGGAAAAAAATAACATTTGAACTCATTGTGCTTCAAATAACATACCATGACATCATTGTATAATAAAATTTACTAGAAAATTGGTCAAATATATAATTTTATAGTATATTAAACTTTAAATATACTACGTGTAAAGCACATGAATTTACTAATATATATATATATATATATATATATATATATATATATATATATATATAAATTAGATGTACATACTTCATCGATTTTCACATTCAGACACAAGTAGAAACATTCATGTATTGATCATCTTCACATTCACACATATGACAATTCATAAGAAGTCATTCACATTCACACAAAAATAATTATGAGAACAAAATTTAGAAATATCATTCTCATTCATCATCGTCATTATCCCAATTATATTTAAAAATTTCCACTACTTGTAGGGCTTCTGCCCATTGTTCTCTTACATCATTTAACTCATCCATCGTATATGAAGTATGTACATCTAATAACTTTTCACCTATAGTGAAGTCAGTTTTAAACACCTACAAAGAGAATGACGTATATATATAATTAATAATATATAATAAGATTGATATATTTCATATTATCTAATGAGACTACATATAAAACCTGATGTATGGTATCGATTTCTATTGTTGCATGTTGGATTATGCTCATAAATAGCATCACATAGTATCCACATGCCCATTCGTTGTCTTGTGTAGCACACTATAAATTAAAACATATAAAATATTCAAAAATACAAATAAGCACAGTTCACATAAATAATGTATACATTGGAGTCGGAAATTACTTTCACATTCTGCCAAGTTAATGGCTGGTTCTTTTTCTTGGGGATCTTTCCTCCAGCTTTGGCGTACTCTTGTAAAGCCCTACATGTTAATGTAACACATTCAATTGTATAATTAAATAATAATGTAATAACATATGTTAACGGATATAAAAATATGAAATATTTCTCACATGAATAATGACCTTTTTATTGTGTGTCCATATATATTCAATTCCTTCCCCGCGGGATCTAGATACTAGACAATGAACATCTTGAGGACAAGAACAAGTAAATCTCAATGCTTACCACTAGAGGTAAGAATGTTAAAAATAAAAAACTCAAAAGTCACAATAAAAATGTAATTTTTTTAAGTCCAAATTATAAGCAAAGTAAACTTACCCGACATTGAATGGAGCTATTATCACCGTCTTCTTGTTTTTACCAAACTTTTTAAAAATGTCACAGCAGTATGAAGTAACTGACCTAGGGTTTTTACCTACAAGACTAATCAAAGATAGAACCAAAAATCCCACATGGAGAAATGAAAAATCTGTACATATCGTGTGTAAGTGGCTGCAAAACATGTATTACGTATGCATTAATATATAAGAAACCAGATCACCGTATATAAAACAAGGTATATGGATGTATAAACAAGATCTCACCATATCCATAGCTCTATCATAGATGTATTCAGTCAAGCATAATGAAACATCTCCAAAATATCTTGTATAAATAGCTTGTTATCTTATGATTGACCTGCAGCTTCCTCCGGAATAGTAATATTTATAGGGCAATTTGGATCATGTTCGCCTATCCAATCTGCCATACCCCTACAATTAGGACCTAACGAGGTGTGTAGGTCCCTTGAAAGCCAACTTGGTATTTTAGGAGGTGGAGATGGAGGCCGAGATGTAGCGGGTGTCTTTTTTTTGACCTGTATATATAATTTTAGATCAGTTGACTCATATATACGTACACACTAACAAATTAACGTAATGTAAATTTACCATACAATATTAGTATAGACGACATCCGCTTTGGGCCACAATATCACTCTGCCTTCTGCCTCACCAAGTGTTTCGGAATCTGGGTGGACATATGACAATGTAAGATCCCTCCATTTGGGGACTACACTTATCGGGCTCACACAAACCACACCATCTGGTACTGGAGTCCCATGAAATATTTCCCCTGGAAGGGGTGGGTAAGCCGATGCCTCTACAACGACATATTCTTGACTTTCTAGATGACATGGCTTCAACCCCTACAAATTCACGTAAAGAATGATATATGCATATATACACAAATATATCATCTTGAAAATACTAGCTACTATGTCATAAAAATACTTACATAGGATGTGGTAGGTCGTGGGTCTATATGATTACTCCCAACCTCTGCAGTAGAAGTAATAGAAGCGTGGAACGTCACAGGTATCGTCTGAGTGGCTGTCTGAGACGGCTGCCACTTCACTATTGCTTCTTGGACTTTCCTCTCAATTAATTCATCTACCTATACATGGATAAAAGAAACACTAGCTATCGAATATTGAATTCCCTTTGGCAATAACATTCTAAAAAAAAATAGGTTACCTCAACTTGTGAAAGTCCCGCTTTTGGGATAGGTTTACGTTGGGATGGCCCAAAGAATGCTTTGATGCCCACACTAGGGCCTACACCCCTAACACGTCTAGGATACTTTGGGTTACCCAGAGCAACTATCAATTCATCCCTTGTGCCCTCAGGGATGAACTTGCCTTCCTTCCTCTGCTCGTACAGCTCCCGCTAATCGCCATCAACAGAAATTGGTAAGTAAACATAACAATAATTAATATCGATCGATTGCTTTAAGAGTTGAATTTTACCATTTTTGTAGCTGCCTCAGCAGTTGCGGGCTTTGTTATATCTCCCTTCTTGTTTTGCCTCCCAGCTATCCACATAGCATGGTGAGGCAGAGGTGCGGGACCAGTAGTAGAAGACTCCTAAGTAGCAGCAGACTGAGCAGTAGACTGAGTAGTATACTCAGCCTGTAGTCTTTGGCAAACACCTGCATAGCCTCTAGGACCCATTGTGTGGTCATGCACATTTAGTGTACGCCTTGCTCTTTGAGCATCGTTGATAGCCTTGTTAGTAAGCACATTGATTTGGTTAGTAACACTAAAGGTTAATCTTGAATAGGTGAATACAAAAGAACGTATATTAATTAGATTGGGAGTGACACTTAATACCTTGAATTCATCTGTTTTTCTTTAGGTAACAAACTCCTCCCAGTCTTTGGGGTCCAGGTAGTTCCACTGATCAGGGGCTGCCTTCTTCCTAAATTTATTTTTTAAAGAGAATAGAAATAAAAATTATTAGTGTAGAGTTAGTCAAAAAGTGATCAATGTCTAGAATCGGAAATCAATCAAGAACCTCTTTTCAGCATCGCGTATGTAATCTCGGGTGAGATTTGTCCTATAGTTCCTTAGGACCCTCCCACAGCATTGCATCTCACATTTACGATGCATCTTTTCATCCAAATCAAATATACTCTACAAAATAGAATTGCTATTAACTAGTATCCTAAATATTATTAATCAACAAAAATAGAATTGCAAATAATGATAACTCACGCATAGTTCCTTCCAGATTAAGTCTTTCTTCCCCTTAGGAACTCTATGCCATGATTCAAAAATAGGACTACAATGGATGCGAGTAAGAACCCCAAGATATGAAATAAATGAGTTGCGGTTCACTCCAACTGGATTTCCTGCATGATCGAAATTCATAGCCAGTTTGGGTCCATTGCCCCTTTATTGTAGTAACTTTCTCAATTTTTTTTGCTTCTCATCAAGTGCCCCAATTTCTTCAGGGGGTACATCACCAACCTAAAATTTTACAAAAAAAATACACTTATAGGATATAACTATAAATTTGAGGTGGGATATATTTTTAAAACTTACATTGTGAGGTAGCACATTGACGTCCTCACCCTCACGGTAATCATCAGCACAGTCATCATATGAATGCTCAGCCATCTGAAATTTCACATTCAGATTGTAAAGTTCACATTGTAAAGTAATTCACATTATAAAGTTCACATTCACAAAGTAAAGTAATTCACAATGTAAAGTTCACATTCACATTGTAAAGTTCACATTCAGAAAAATATAACATATAAAAAAATATAAATATGCATGCCTCTAATATTGCGATCTTTTATCAATTAACAATCATTCATTGTGATTCCCGTGCACATACAAGTCATCATTAGCTTCACTATTTGGTGGTGTTGTCAACCCAACTGATTAGAGTTTATGGTTAAAACTTTAGGGTTTAAGGTCTTATATATAATTAATGGTTAAAACATCCTAAGAGAGATTAGGTGTTCAAGAACAGTCCCAAACCAGGGACTATCCAAGATTTACTCCTAATGAGTAAATCTTGGATGGGTTTCTAGGCCAACAAATACATGTATTGTCATTCATATATATAATAAATGTGTACCACCTATCCCATTCTTGAACACCTAATCTCACTAGTAAGTGTATAATGTGTATTGGGTTTTCAAGAAAATTTCGGCAGCATTTCCAAGTTGTTCTCCAAGTACATATGTACTTAGCGAACAAATGGGGAAATACTATCGAAATTTTCTTGAAAACCCAATGCACATTATACACTTACATCCTAAGTGAGATTAGGTGTTCAGGAACAGTCCCAAATCGGGGACTATCCAAGATTTACTCCTAATGAGTAAATCTTGGACGGGTTTCTAGGCCAACAAATACATGTGTTGTCATTCTTATATATAATAAAGGTGTACCACCTATCCCATTCTTGAACACCTAATCTCACTAGTAAGTGTATAATGTGTATTGGGTTTTCAAGAAAATTTTGGCAGCATTTCCCCACTATTCTCCAAGTACATATGTACTTAGAGAACAAATGGGGAAATACTATTGAAATTTTCTTGAAAACCCAATACACAGTATACACTTACATCCTAAGTGAGATTATGTGTTCAACAACAGTCCCAAATCAGGGACTATCCAAGATTTACTCCTAATGAGTAAATCTTGGACGGGTTTCTAGGTCAACAAAATATAACATTAGTCCCTTGTTCACAACCCCATTCAACACACAATTTTCTTATAAAAACACTCGTGGACAGCCATAACAATATATCAATGCTTCCTAAATTAATCAATGTATTATCTTATATATAACACAAATCTAGTGGGTATAACATAGAAAAAAACTCAACATGTCACAACAGAAACATGTCATTAACTTAATATACAGATATTTGTAACATAACTCATTAGGAAGAGAGACCATGAAACACCATGCATTGATTTTAAGTTTTCTTTCCCATCTAAGGTTATTTACAATTTCATCCTTGTTTCATTATCTTTCTTTCTAGTATTTATACTTGAATTGCATATATAATCAATTTCATATAGATAACCACCGCATTATGTTACGAATCATTACTTCATATTATGTCCTATGTAATTTTTACTTAAATATGAATATGTACATTTCTCTCCAAGTGACACATTAATGGCTTATGAATGTTTGGATGTATTTATGCTATCAATTCCTAGGGTTTACTTTTTTACAGTAGCAAAATATAATAGGGGTTATTGTGATCATTTTGTTACTGAAAAATTGCATGTCTCTATGTAACTTCCATAAATAAACTATTATATATTAATATGATACTTTAATTGGCTGTGTTCATAGAGTCCCCTTTAGGGTCTGGACAAAGGTCGACAGTTCTACCAAATAGATCTTCTATTTTAGAGGCAATACATATAGTATAAAGGTGAAAAAAAGCAGATTGAAGATATAATCATTTTAGAAATAGAAGACCCACATGTGAGTTAAGTTTGAGACATCAATGTATCTTTAATACGCATGTTTCAAGGTTGAAAGCACATAATCAAATCAAATTAGGATGCTAGAATGGACTAGTTTGAATCTTATTTCAACATGCATCAAAATTTACTGAATTAGGTCAAGCATGAGGATTAAAAGCACAAATATATGCAAGCACAAGATTTATTTATATCCTAGGTTGATTTACAATAGCAACATCTAAATAAGTAAACTCAAAGCATTAGGAGCAGGTGGAGGGTAGGGAGCAGGGGGGCTGACCTTAGGCGGCGGAGGGCAGGGAGCAGGCGGAGGAGGACGAGCAGGTCACAACTGGGAGTCGGAAGCGGCGAGCAGGGAGCCGGCGAGCATAGCGCCGGCGGCGGCGAGCAAGGAGAAGGGCGGTTGCGAGTAGGGAGCCAGTGAGCACAGTGTGGGTGGCGGCGAGCAGGGAGAAGGGTGGCGGCGGCGAGCAAGGAGAAGGAGCGATGCGGCGAGCAAGGAGAAGGAGTGGCACGGCGACGACAAGCACAGAGAATCAGGGAGCGGCGGACGGCGGTGCACAAGGAATCGCCAGACCTATTCCCACGGGGATGAAACAGAGAAAGGGAAAGAGCTGGCTTCATGTGGGTGCTATTATGTTAACCATCAGCGTCGGTTATTAAAAACACTGACGCTTATAACAATAGGCGTCGGTTACCAAAAAACCGACACCTCTTCTCAATGATAGTCGTTAAATTCAAAATAAAAAACCGATGTCTATATACATATGCCGACAAAAAAACATGTTCTCGAATTCTGACCATAGTCATCGGTTGCCGTAGAAAACCGACGCCAAAGGGGGTGAAAATTTTCGCGAGGACAGTGTGTGAAAAACATAGGCATCGGTGATTGCAAGAAAATGATGACAAAAATGGGCCCAATTTCTATCTCGTGAAAAACATTTAGTCGTCGGTTCATTTGTTAACAACCGACGTCGAATGTTAAATTTTGGAGGTAATTTATTTCATTGGAAATTTTGAATTTGGCGGTCGATTTTGGGAGTCGGTTTCTTATTGAGGAACCGACGCTAAATAAAAAATGATACCCGTGTCTGGCCACTCCCCACAAATTTATGTCATTTTTTGTATTCAACCAACACTATAGGTTTTAGGAGTCGGTTTTTGTTAACAACCGACGCCTGTAAATGTGACGTTATAATACATTTCTATAGTAATGTTAGTTTTTAACTTCTAGTATTGCAAAATAACTTTGAACAAATACTTTTGTTTAAACAGAAATATTTTCCTTTACGTTGTACACCAATGTGAAGATATGTCTAATTTTTAAGTCTTATACTAATTTTCAATGTCCAAGATGTATTATTCATGTAAAGGTGGTTCAATATTAGTTATATTATTAATGTCATGTAGTGACAATTAACAATGTATCCTTTTTTGTTTTTCTATTTAAATCTAATGCAAACATATGTATCATATTATGACAGGATGTTTCAAATAAATTACTATAAATACTCATCGAATGATGTGTTAGTGTCATTGAACTGTATGTAGGTCAACTAATATACCCTTGCAACAACATAATGCATATTTGCATAGACATGATAATGTGTGGGTATTGTGACAGTAGTTTTACTAAAACAAAACAATGTGATGCATTTATCAATGAGCATCAAATGTTAAAAGGAAAGAGTTCAAAATGCATATCAGTGAAGGAAATGATTGTACATGTGCATGCAAGACCACCAAATTAAACACATGCAACTATTATGACGCAACACCTTATTTGTGAAAAAACTTTTATTAGTTATAAGGTGTTCGCAAAGATATAACATATATAACATTTTTGCAATATTTTTTGAGGGGTCATAGCCCTTGCTCTATTGGTCCTACTTTATTTACCCCACGTTATCACTTGCCCCTTATCGAAACTCAAGTTTACAATTGTCAAGTTTTTACCCGCACAATATTTTCTCCTACCCTCATTATTCACCCCCATGTTATCACTTGTAACTCACCCAAATTCCGCTCCAACAAAAATCTAAAATGTGTTTCCTTATTTTTTTAATTTATGAAGTAATTTTTCATTATGTTGCCCCGATGGAATCCACATCCCTCTACCATCTTCATGATCCTAGAGGTGATCATACCTCTCTCTTTGCACTCACTTTCTCCATTTTATGTCTATTATTTGTCTCCTATTTTTATTCACTTCTCCTTTCATTTCATTTTCACTCAAACTTTCAATGAAGAAGGATTGTGGAGCCATTTTGAATGCAAATGCTAATAATTGTGGCATCCTAGGAAATTTGATCTTAAGGAACTTATGTCTTATGTATTACTCCCCTAAATTAACACATATTATTCCTTCCATTTATTTAAACTAACATGCCTAGTATTTGTGAGAAATGAGTGTGTTTGTAGCACCTGAATCTCAGTTGTGTTCAATACTAGTTTTAAGTATTCTAGTGTTGCCCTCCTCAACAAAAATTCACTACTATTATACATTTTTTATGTCAAGTTGATGTATAGAAAATCACTATGGTTTACTTGAACCTTGATTCAATAATATCACTATTTCCATCTATAGAATCAATCAGAATCATATATTCATATACGACGTCATGTGGCTTCTATACTAATACAGTAGAAATCAATATAGAAATCCACTTTAGTTATAAATATTGAAGTAATACATGTTAAATTTGATCAGTGGATATAAGTAGCGAGAAGGTCTTCAATTTCCTTAGAACATCAGACTATACTTCAAATGATGTGTATAGGATCACATCACATCAAAATGCACCATAATGCATTTATTGTAGTTTGGTTTTGTTTAGACTAATTGGTTTGTTGGGTGTTGAATAGGACTAAGTATCAACTACTAAGATTTTAAATGTGAGATGGTCAATCTTGTAACTTCTTAAAAATAATGCAGTAGTAAGAGTAAAGTAAGCAATTGATAATAGATGGACACCCTATTTTTTCTCAGTCAATAGAAATCCATTATTAGTGTTAAATCTCTAGCTAATTAAGGACTCCACTCCACATTAACCTTCTTTGCCACATTTTCCACATGTATCCATATTCATCCATATTTTTCTTCCTAGTTAATTCATTCATTTTCCTCCACTTTTACCTAGTTTGATGCTTTATGGATAGAAAATATTCATTTCAAACTCACGTATAATTCGTCCATCAATTTCACTTTCTATAAGCCTGTTTCACGAATTGCCTAGGTGATTTATCTAGAATAAAATATTGCAATCTTACCCCATGAATATTAAACAAAAATCTAATAAATCTGAGGAATGATCCTAAATTATCTCCCTCTTTCAATATTTTATTTAGATTTCACATTGTTCCATAATTTTCTTTAGAAAATTCCTAAAATTATTAGAAAATCAGGAAATAGGTTGCATCCATCCCGAGCCAACCAGCCTAAATCCTTTAGTGACACATGGTGGATTACCTCAATCCGTGCACCACACATGGATGGAACATGGAGTAATGATCAAATGATTCTTAATCTGGCACCACCGACATGTGAACGTTGTTAGACTGCAAAACCAATAATATGACCATACTTCTAACTACTAATCTAGTTTCAATATATTAAATGTTTTAACTGCATGTAATTGTTCTTATTTGCTAAAATAACATATGTGACCTATCAACACATTATTACTTATCTAGCATTGGGACATGATTATATGTTATTATTTTTAAATCATATCTTCTTGTTGTCCTCTAAGGGCTTCCTTTGCATCTATCCTAATGGCCCATGAGGGATCTACATCATGGGAGATTATAAGGCGATTAGGACAGCCAAGTTACCTACAAATTAGGACTTTTAGTGTAATGATGGGATGTAAACAGACATATTCATTTCTAAAGTCCCACCCACAAATAAAACATGTTTTGATTGCTTTCTTCTTATTTTTTTCTTTTAAACTAACTTGAAACCACCTTTTTCTCAAATTTCTTAAGAATAGGTTAATACATATTACCAAGAGGGATGGGGATACTAATATTTCCTCACTCATAACAAGATTGTCAGATGCAAAGTTTTGTTTTACTTTATATTTTATGTATCCGACTTGGGTTTCATATCACTTTTCCATCGTAGACTTATAGTGTTTTATTATATTTTTCTTATTTTCCATTTGAAACATGGTTGCAACTTTGAACCTCGTTTTTGTTTTTTCATGTGACTATCTGAACTAAGTTTCACTACCAAAGATATATGTTTGACATATAATTTTTGGGAAGGGTGTGATAGATTGGTGATTATTCTGGTGAACGCCTAGACGATTTGGTTTGAATCCCGCATTTTTTAATTTTAAAGCATTTTTTTATTTCTTAGCCTAGGGTGTAGGGCCACACTTCATAATAATATGTAGGCCCTTAGTACGTGTATCAAGGTGATCCACTACCTACCTATCATGCAAACTATGGTTAATTTTTTATTATTTCTTCTTGCCCTTTACATTTGCTACTTTAGGGTTCCAAACACAATTCCCTTTGTAGGGTATTGGATCCTTTTACCATGTTCCTTTTCTTTTCTTTTTATCAAATTAAGAAAAACTAAAAGGATGAATAGACGATGTGAATGGAAAACAGTTAAAATTCCTAAAAAATAGTGTGATTGTTTGTTTATCTGCATCTGATTTGTCTTCATGTTTTATTAGATTGCTTTAGGAAACATTTATTTTTATTTACATCTGAATTGGAATAATAATAAGACAATATTTTTAAAAATTCACAAGTCAACTCATAGGTTTTCTTATTTTGGCATTGAGTTATTTTTCTGCATGACCTTCCCTACAACCACTATGGTAGAGTTTCACCACCTAGTTTGGGATTGGTTCCTCTATGCCCAGGAAATCAGAATATCGACCATGAACAAAGAAAGGAATGAGAGACAAGCATATTGGCTAGATTGTGAGGCCCCATCCCAGATTCCCTTATTGCGACCATCTGGTTCACTAGTAGTACCAAAACCTCTCATGCTGGTTTCCCTTTTTCTTATATATTAGTCTTGATATCCTAAAAATCGATGAATCATGGAATAAGTGTCGACTCATGTTGGATTATTATATGTGATTTGGTTGTATTAGTAAAGGTATGAATCATTGTTAACTTGGATTTTCAAAGGAAATTGAGAGAACCCCCTCTCCTAACACTTATGATTGATTACAACTTTTATATTTGTGAGGTGTTATTTGAGTAGTGTCCATGTCCGTTGAACCCAGGTTACCAACACAATGAACACCATCTCTCCATAGAGAAGTTAAAGACCCCTCCTATGCAGGTCTCATTTGAGTGAGGAAGTAAGTTGGATCTTAACTCATGGGCTAAAAAGGGGATGGTTATTTCCTTTCAATTCATGCTCTTACATTGGTTTTTAAAAAAATTGGAGATCGTTGCTAACGTCTTTGCATTAGGTTAACAACCTATCCAAAAATAAGCAAAAAAATCTATCAAAAATTAGAAATCTTTCCAAAATCAAACAACCTTTAAAGATAAAGAATCATTAAATATTATCCATCCTTGAAGAAAAACAATCTTTAAAGACTAAAAATCTTAATAGACTAACAATCTGATATTCAAACAAACTTCTAAAGATTGAAAATCTTTTCAAAATCAAATAATCTATTGAAGATTAACAATTTTTTTAAAATCAAACAATCTTTTTGAGATTATAAGTTTTTTTAGAATCAAACAATCATTTAAAGATTGAAAATATTTTCAAAAAATCAAACAATCTTATGAAGAAGATTAATATTTTCAAAAGTAATTAATCTTTTAAAGATAAACAATATTTCCAAAAATAAACAATTTGTTGAATATTAATTTTGTTTTCAAAATAAAACATTCTTTTAATGATTACCAATGTTTTCAAAAGCAAATAATTTTTGAAGATTAACAATCTTTTCAAAATCAAACAACCTTTCATAAATAAAAAAAATCAAACAATCTTTCAAAAATTAACATATTTTTTTTAAAACCTGGAAGCTCCCAAGGAGTATGTGGCCTGCTTCTACTAACCTTATTTGAAACCCCATCAAGCAGGACGACTCTTCATATTTGACTAAGATGACACTTGTCAATGTTGGGCTCGTTTGGATTAGGGTTTAGGTGGAATTATAATAGGATCTAGCAAATGTAGGTTTCTAGAGTAGGTTCTCTTAAGGAAATTTGGTTCCAGGGGTAGTAATGGTGGGTATAAATGAGGGTATTAGACCTCACATTACCTACTATCTAGCCTTTAGAAAGCTCTAATCCAATAGCACTAAGTTCTCCCATAATAAATACTTAGATCTCGCACCTCGGTGTAGGAGAAGGCATAGATATGTAGGAAGATGGGGTGCTAGATAGGTATCCACTATTTGAACTAGGAGAAAGTCTGAAAATAGCTACATATAAACCATTTTCTTGTAGAACCTAGGTGGCTTCAAGAAAAAATCAACATGAAATCCATGTTTTGAAGCACAAACGACAAGATAATGCATGGGAAATGAGGTAAAACTAGAAGACAATCAATATAAAATGAAATATAGAGTTCACAAATTACTTTTCCCCAACATGGTATCAAGGTCACATTTATACCCCAAACAGGCCTCCTGGAGGGGCTTAGCTGCTCATGGTACGAAAAATAGCAAAAGAAGAAGAAATAGAAGAGAAAATAGCCATAGGAGCTCATGTAAGTCCTCTTCTTCAACTCAAGTAGCAATACCACGTTCTACTCCCTCCTTGATGGTTGACTGGCATGGAAGTGTGGATGGAAGTAGAAAAAATCCTAAAAAACTAGGGTTTTGAGGTGGAAGAAGGTGGAAATGAAGTGGGAGTAGGTGAGAGTAGGTAGGAGCTCAATGAATGCTCAAGAGGGTGGCAAATGAATCTTAACCAGAGATAGCCTTTTTCTTCCAATCATCATCCTTGTATATATAGGGGCTAGGGAAGCATAGGTTTGATTGAGAGAAAACTGGGAAAAATAGTGCAAAAATCACTAGGGTTTTGTTGGAAGCATGGTTGTGTTGGACAACAAGATGGCGATCTAGGGTTTTCTTGTCCAAGAGTTGATGAAATCAAGTAAGTTTGTCATCTCCATATAGCTTTTCTTAGTGATTCTTCTCTCACATGTCAATATTCCTCTCCTCATTTAATTTTATTCAAAATGATCCTAAATCTCTTGCTTTTCTCACTCTTTCTCCATAATGTTACATTCTTGGGGTTTCTAAATTGAAAGAAAGAAGAAAGCAGTAATTTGTTAGGATTTTGATATGTATTTGAGAATTTTAGATGTGGGCATAAATTTTTAAGGTATTTTCACACCTTAGATGAGTGAATGTTTCCTTTAAATAGTAGATTGCACAAAATTGTATTAAATCCTCAATAATCTCCAATTCCTTTCTATGCAACTACAAACCCTAAATCTCCTTCCAGTCTCAGCTTATGAAAGATGATCTAGAAATAGATTATTTTCCTATTGTGATGAATTTCATTTGATAAAATCATATTAGAAATGGACACAAATCATCTAAAATAGAATTATTAAAGTCATTACAGAAGTAATAAGAATATATCGAAATCTAGAGTTTTTGGTTATGTCTGAAATTGTTGTACAATTGAATAAAGAACTTTGCTTATTTAATTTTCCTTGTTTATGAATGATTGTTTTATCAGAATGTGTATATATATATATATATATATATATATATATATATATATATATATATGTCAGATACTATCTTATATTTTATTTGTTGTTATCAGTGTTTGCTTGATATATCAGTAAATAGGGTGAAACCCTAGATGAATGGAAAGTTGGAAGATTGTGAATAGACATCATGAAATTCTACTAATGTCATTTTTTATCATTATAAGTTCATTTATTCATGGTCATTCTTGATGCATGATATTTTAATGAATGATGTGGAAAACCTAGTTTAGTTCATACGAGGGTTTCATATAAATGTTTGGTTGTATGTGAGTTGTTGGACACAGTCTTTTCATCAACTAAAGTTTATGATGTATTCAATTCTTATGAGAGTAGTGTGATATGTGAATGAGGCAAATGAAAACCCTAAGGGTAGGGTGTTTAGTGAATCAACTATTCTCAATTTAGTGTTTCTCTGTATGAGATGTGGAATTGCTCAACATCACAGTTTGTGGTACATGTTATGTGAAATTTATGAAAAACTATTTCCAAGGTTGTGTTTATTTAATGATTGAACTATGAATCTAAATAATAAATTAGACATTAGATGCCCTGAACACTGCAGAATCCTTCATAGGAAGGCCTATGTTGTGGGGAGAAAACATACTTCCTGACGGGAGGTATTTTTTAGATCGAGGTAAGTTTGGGTGCATCGGTAGGGCATAAGGGGTCTAGGACAATGAGGACAGACTCCTTACAATTTTGTGGCACACAAAACCAACTGGGCATGTCGGTGGTACCTACATTACAAGTTGTGGTGATCATTAGACATCTTTGGTAGGTCGAATGGTGCACAACAAGCCTGAGAGCTTTGGTTACCCAGGTTAAGAAGAGGAGTTGAGATATTTGGCCTCTCCCATTAGCCAGAGAGAGATAGACGTGGTGAGGCCCACTACAAATAGGATCTTACTCTAGAGATAGGCTTAGGAACTATGCATGCATCTAAGACTTCTATAGTGAGATTGTAGCTTGCAGAGATGCTTTCACTTGTTGTGGTACACTTCATGTGGGTTCATGGCATAATAATATGAATGAAAGATTAATCACGTGTGCACAATTATTGATTTATTCTTTGGAGTTTCTAGAGTAACTTTACATTTGTATGTTTCTGAATTACTAGTTCCTTTGTGATTGATCAAGTATGTTGAGATATGTATTTACACTTTATGGATATATAGAGTATCATCCAATATATATATGTCTATGAATGATTAGTTCTTCTAATAGTTCATTACTCTTCTACTATATAGTCTGTTGTTCAATAATATGTCTTTGACTATTAAAGTGTTTTATATTGTTTCTTTAAAGTACTCATTCAAATGTGCGAGTAAGCTCACCCCTCTATGTACAAATGTTTTTTAGGGAAACCATGTGAATTGATGATGTTGATGCATCAGAGTATATCTACCACAGGAGTCATGTATCAACTTAGTCAAGTTCAGTAAGTCCATATCACTCTAGGTTCTTGTTTATAAGTGAGAGAGTTGTAAATGATGATGTGAAATTTTGTTTCCTTAACAATAGAGAATGTATTAAATTATCCTAGCATATGTACATAGAAGTGTGAGCATTGGAGTAAATGTTTAGATATGTATATATTTTTATTATTGAAATCATATTAGAGTATTCAAGTTTTAAATCCCACAACCATCCCACCCACTACAAAAGATGAGCAAGATATAAAGAAGAATGAGGAGAATGAAGAACTGATGAGCACTATAGAAAGTGTTCCACCAACTTCTTAGATTAACTAGTGTTAGACATATTGTGCTAGAATATTCGAGTAGGTAAGAAGGAGACATAACATAATCTCAAGGAGTTAATGGCATTACATAAACTTAAGATTGTGGCGATCTTGGAGCCTTAGTTAAGTAGAATCAAAGTGACAAAGACTTATACAAATATGGGATTCACTAAGTCTTTTCAATTAGAGACTAGGGGTTTTGCTTGGGGGATATGGATCTTCCAGAAAGATCATGAATGCCAAGTAGAAATTATAAACTACCACAGGCAGTTCATAATGTATTATGTCAACAATTCAACTGAGATGCCCCGACCTCCATGCCATCTCTAATGATCCCGAAGACTGGGGAGTCACCTTCGGTAAACCACTCTTAACTTTTTCCTTTCTTGATCACTTAGATTAACTTAAATGAAAACCATAAAACTTGAATAGCATTGAATTATAATAAAACTGCGGAAGCGACTTTCCATTAACCTTACTAAGAATAAAAACAAGTTTATATGACATATTGCATTTCTCATGCAGACTATAAAACACAGCAGATAAATGAAAATTAACTACATAATTTACCACATTCTCTCTCTAACCCACCATATGCCCAAGGACCGAGGGGAAATGACGAAGAGACCTCTAACTAACTACTAACTACCTTCTATGTACTCGAGTGATACGATCCTTCAGCCTCCTCGTGCTGACGTTGACCTGAAAAATGTTTAAGTAGGTTGGTGAGCTACTGGCTCAATGAATAGAATTTCACTGACCATCACACATAACTCATTTATGTTTATTATTTGGAATAATATGCAAGAAATACTACACTGAGCAGGTCTAAGCAATTTAATTTAAACAACAGAAGATGTCAGACTTTCATTATGATAACAATTGATGCAAAGTTGTAGATACAATTATTTAACCGAAAATACTTAAAGAACTACTGTTGTGAAGCTAACTCATAACGTTCTTAACTCTTTAACTTAATAAAACTCTGTGAACCTATATGAACATATTTTATCTTATGCCCTGATCATATGCAGTGTACTCTACATATGAAGAATCATAGCGAACTACGATCCCACCGTACAAGACTTAGCCGACACCCCGGGATAGCTAAGTCTGACTGCTGTCCTGGTCTGCTGCAGGAACCCTGGCTCTCTGGCCTCGGAATCCTTTTGGTGTCGTAAACTGGACTTCTCCTATAAGCTGAGTACACAGGAGGAGAGTCAAGCCGTGCCACCAGGACTTCTGGTAAGTGTTGGACAAGATTTTCTATACCTCAGTGCCACCAGGACGTCTGGTTAGTGTTGGACACTGTAAACTGCTCTCTAGTGCCACCAGGACGTCTGGTTAGTGTTGGATACTACAAACTGTACTCTCGTGCCACCGAGACGTCCGGTTAGTGTTGGACACGAGTCTCCGACCTTATTGGACGTACCGCCAGGGTTAGGTCGTTTCACCCCTAAGGCACAGACCTCTCAAAGGGGTTCTACGGTGTCAGGGCCCTTATTCTAATATTTTATTTAAATCTAAAAACATCTTTCTACATTGTATCTCTCTCTTACTTGTTCTGGACTTTGGTATCTCTATGGTACCGAGTCTATTTACTTGAACTTTACAACACGACATGAATATCATTCTAAATTTGACAGAGTAGTATATTCAAAACACTATAAAATACTGAATAATCATCATACTATACATGCAAGCAGACTAAAATTCTTAAATAAATAGAATGCATGTCAATTTGGCACTTTATACACTAAAATCATGTAATTGAACTGTTAAGCATCACCACATCTCATACTGAGAATTTTGATATCAAAATACTTGAATCATTGAACACCCTATCCTTAGGGTTTCAGTTACCTCATTCACTTATCACATGGCAACACCCTATTCTTAGGGTTTCAATTACCTCATCTATTTGATTGCAGTTCAAATCACAATACGATATCTTTCTGGAACTGACAGAACAGTATACTCAAAATCATTGTGAATACTGAGTAATCCTTATATCATGCATGCAGGCAGATTTAAAATTCTTAAATAACCCAAACTCATATCAATTTTGGCACATACATACTGAATTCATGCAATTGAACATCTTATTACACCAATAAGAGTAATTTACTTCACATATAAGAAATCATTTGTAGTATTTATCAATTATCTGAAATTTCTCAAAGAACGTGCACATTAACCCTAATCCTGGTTTGTGCATCACATAACTCAATTAAGAATTGCTTACGTATCATAACACGAATAATTAATAATACTTGAGAATTTCTAGTAATATCTCAGAGAAATGTGCCAATTCATATAAATGTTAATTCACACACATTAACATAACAGGAAGCATGCAACTAGGTTTATTTACATATTTTTATGCTATCATACTTTCTTGAAATCATGCACCTGATGATTTACAAAATCTGTGTTGTCTGGGTTTATACCCAAACCGTACCATTATCAGTCGTGTAGCAATTTAGGTTCCGATGAACCATGTAAATTCACTGATCCAATCCACACTGATGAGATGCTAAATTAAATCATATGAAAGTGTAAAGAAGCAATTTATGAATTAAAAATTCGGGCGACGCCAAATATAGCCCAACGCCTGTTATCAGCGAAAAACGCGTAATTTACCAAAAATTTCCAATTTGCAGAGTTAAATCTTTGATAGTGAGTGAAATCCTACTCACAGTGGTTCGGGATGTCCGGATTCGTCTGGAAATACGTCCAGAGCCTGTTTCCAGGCAAATCTTAGGTTGTCTTCAACCTTGAATTAACTTGTTTACTGTTCTTGCAACCCGAAAGTAGAATAGCTCCTTCACGAACAAATTTGAAAAAGGCTCGAGTGATAGCTAGAACTTGGGCTAGGGTTGCGGATTTCCGCTCTAGGCTCTTGGCTGCTCCATGGCGCCATTTTCGTGTGCTAGCTCGCACCCAAGGTTCCTGCTTCGGACCTGCTGCAATCAAGCAGCAACACACTCATGTACAGATTGAAAACAAGCTCAACTAGGAGCTAAATCATGGCTAGGACTTCAGATTTGTGCACGGACCTCAAGGACAGACTCAAGGGCAGCGTTTCGGAGTGTTGGCTGTGCCAAAAAGGGTCTCTGGCCGGCGCCCTACTGCTGGACGGTGCAGCACCTGCTGTAGGTCGGTCGCTGCTTGCTCAAGTAGGTAGGGGCGCCACTAGGGCGAGGTAGAGGAGGAAGGAGAAGAGAGGAGGACGGAGGTAGAGTTGTAGCTGGACGAAGCCAAGGGCAAAGATCGCCCCAAAATCGCCTCGATTTCACTCTGCTTGATCGGTCGATGGGCTGATGTGTGTGTGCGTTGCTTTTGCGGCTGTTTCTGTTCTATCGGGTTAAAGAGGAAGAAGATAAGGCAAAGGGGCCAATTAGTAATGGGTAAATTACAAAATTAACCCAGGGGATTATAAATGCCATAACTATTTCCTTGGAGGTCCAATTCACATGATTCTTTTTGCAAACTCTCAAGCACGAGATCCTCTACCTTCTCAAGGCACAAAATTATGTTAACTAGCTTGTCACAACTGGTCAAAATACTATTTGTATCTATGTGCACTTAACTTATCTCAATTAACTTAAATTATGCACTAATCATGATACTTACTAGTTAACTGTGGTGTGGGTCATAACAATCTCCCTCCCTTATAAGAATTTCATCCTAGCTTGTTACAACTGGTCAAAACACTATTTGTAACTATGTGCACTTAACTTATCTCAATTAACTTAAATTATGCACTAATCATGATACTTACTAGTTAACTGTGGTGTGGGTCATAACATCAACCCTAATTACATTTGTATACACCAATCCACACATTGCAATTAGTTGGTTGCTCTAGAAACATATTTTGCAAATGGGCGATACATTCATGAAACCATGGATAGTTATAGGGGATTTTAATACCACATTCTATCCATAGGAGTGTACTAGAAGTCTACAGTACAACTATTCTGAGGCTACATTGTTCCAAGAGACACTTGTGTCACCAGGACATTGTGACTTAGGCTTCTCACGTCCCCGATTGACTTTCAAGAGAGGGGTTTTACAACAAAGAAATTGATTGCATTGTGGCCATATGTGAATTCATACAAAGATTCGATAACTTTTGTGTTGAACACCTCCCTCATCTACAATCAGATAATAATCCAATTTTGGTGAGATCAAAATCTAGATGTGTGTGTCTATGTTGGTTTGTTGCTAAAGGAGAGGTTCACATCTTTGCTAAAGGAAAATTGGGATAATGAGAGGGAGTTTTATGAAGCTTTAAACAAATCCAAAAGATACCATAACTAAATGGGACAAGGAAAATGTGATAAACTGAAGAAGAAATAAGACAAGATTAATGAGGAACATTACAATCTTGAGAAGGAGCTAGCAATCTACTACAACCAAATCATAGATGGAATCTATACGAATATGAAGGAGGAATTGGATCTATACTAAAAGAAGAGCAAGATGAATGATGTTTAAAGAGCCACATAAATTGGTTGAGGAATAAGGAAACTAATACAAAATTCTACAATGCCTTTATGAAACAAAGGAAGAGGTCTGACACAATTATAATGTTGAAAAATAGAGAAGGGAGTGGATAACTGAGGAGTGGATCCTGAAATACCTGGTTAGGATTCATTTCCTCTATTTGTTGACTGAGCCGGAGGAGACCAACGAAGATGATCTTGTAAGTATTCATGGGAAATTCAAAGGCTTGTCACATTGCCAAATGCAAGCCATTACTGTCAAACTGTAGGAGGAATGATGTTTAAGAATTATGAAAGGAATGAATTCATATAAAGAAGCAAGGCCAGATGGGATCAATGGTCTATTGGTAATGAAGCATTGGGACATTATGAAAAATCTAGTCATAAGGACGGCTAAAAAGGCACTGAAAGGAGAGGCTTTGACAAAGGATTTATGTGACTCTACCATTGTCCTCATACCCAAAGTCCAAAAATCTACAATAAACCAATCTCCTTAAACAACTTATGCTTGAAATTGTTTTTGAAGATTGTGGTGGAAAGATTGAGATCCTACCTTCCTGAGTGGGTATCACAGACCTAAAGTGCATTTGTACCAGGACGACAGATTATGGATAACACTACTATAGTTCAAGAGATCATCCACATTATGAAGAGGAAAACCTTCCCAAAGCACATGTATATCATGTTGGACCTTTCTAACACTTACGATCATCTTCCATGGAGCTTTATTACCGATACTCTCCAAAAAATAGATTTTCCAGTGAACATTATCAACTATATCATGAATTCCCACTCCATAGGGGAATGCTCAATTCTATGGAATGTGACATCCACAACACCTTTTAAACCCAACACGGGTCTGAGGTAGGGTGACCCTCTCTCTCAGTATATATTTGTTCTCTCATTCAACACCTCGACCAAATGATTCATGTGGAAAAACACGTAGGAGATTGGAAGCCGTTCAGAATAGGAAGAAGTGGAATCAAAAGCACTCACTTGTGTTTTGCATATGACCTCATTCTTTTTTGAGAGGCATAATGTAAGCAAATGATAATGAACAAGAAGTGATTCAAAAAGTTTGAAATAGCTTCTAGGCAGGACATTTCCATCACTAAAACATAGGTCTTCTATGCTGCGAGCATGCCACATGAGGTATGGAGAAGAGTCAATAGAATCAGAGGGTTTTAGGAGACAAATGATCTTGGAAGATACTTGGGTTCCCCATCATTCACACAAGAGTTACAAAGAATACTTATTCTGGCCTCCTCAATAAAGTAGAATCCAAGGTGAATGGTTGGGTAGTGAGATGTCTATCTCTAGTACATCGTTACTATCTGCAAAGACAACACTGGAAGCGATACCCACTTACTCAATGCAGACAATTTTTCCTCTCTCTCTCTCTCACTGATTGATAGGATTGATGACAACATTTAGAGATTTTTGTGGGGAGGAGGACACAAAGCACACCCCATGTCTCTTGTGGCATGGGGCAAGGTCACTAGTAAGAAAGAACATGGAAGTCTTGGCCTCAAATTGATGCGGGAGTGGAACACTACTCTTATTGCCAAAAATGCATGGGACATCACAAGAAATAGGGAGTCAATATGGTGTACATTCATGAGAATAAGTTCAAAAACTACACAGCTGGAAAGGAATTGAAACTATCCAGACTAGCTCAGGTGACCCTCCAGCGCAAGAAGCTTATCGACGAGCACACCTCTCTAGTTCCTATGAATGGAAAAAACACCAAATTTTGGGAGGATGTGTGAGTTAAACTAGGAGTTTGACTTGCAAAATAAGCATTGCAGATAGTACCAAAATCTTTAAAAGACTAGGTCATTGCGAGTGTAGTCCTCAATAATGGAGAGTGGGACACAAAATTTCTTGTTGAATGGCTGCCCAGGCAGCAGGTGCAACAAATAATTCAGATTGAACCCCCAATGGATAGATACAAGAATGATGTTTGAGTGTGGACGGAGACACCACATGGAAGATTCATGACAATTTTGGCTTATCAAATTATTCGCAAGCAACATGAACCGATAACAACATGAGATCGGGATCTCATTTGGGGGACAAGAATCCCAGCTAAACTAAAGATGTTCGCCTAGATCCTCATGTATGATGCCCTCTTCATGAAAAACAGACATTTGAGATGACTCCTATAATTTGTAAGCACCCGCAAAAGATGTAAGTCTGAAGAAGAGATAGTCGTCCATGCATTGAGAGACTGTTAGTTTGCAGAGGAGTTTTTGAGGAAAATGTCCAATGAAGCTCCACCCAGTGGCTTCTTCTAATAGAAGACTGGGAGTTGGTTGTGTACCAATCTGAAACAAGGCAACACAGATCCATAGAAGTTCTTAACAGTTTGTTGGTGCATATGGACATCAAGAAACAAATATGTCTTTGAAAGCCAACAAGTAACCACAAATCTTCAGGTGCAATGGATCATTAGAGAAGCCTCATTGATACAGACCACTTGGAAGCAGGACAACCTACATAACAGGCCTACAGAATATCCAGTGTTGGAATAGGCCCCCACCTGGAGTATTAAAGATGAATACATACACTGTATATACCAATACCTAAGCAACAATAATGGTGATAGCCCATGACTAGGTGGGTCGGTGGATTGGTGGCCATGGTAGAAGCATACGAGCAGACCCAACTTTGTTTGCAGAGATAGTGGCTTTGGACATTGCACTGGAAATAGCCAACATAAATGAATTCAATAACCTAATTGTAGAGACTGACTGTAAAGTGTTCGTTGATATGATGCACTTAGAACTATAACACTATGCTAGATTTGCTAGTATGGTGGACATGATACAAAAATGAGTGTTGAAGAATATTCAATGGGTTGTATTGTTCAAACCTAGAAGTCATAATCATGTAGCTGATATGTTGGCTAAATACAACCAAAAACACACAAGTGGATGCTTTCACCATCCTAGTCCACCAGAGTGTATCAAATCAATCCTAGAAGAAGAATAGTGTAATGGTAGTAGTACTACCAAATTTACTTTTCATGATAATCATAGTCCATGTACTTAATTTCCTTATTGGCTTGCAAGAGGAGGGAGAGATAAATAAATAGCCTCCTCGATTCCCCAAAAAAGTTTTAAATCCCCTTGTATAGTTAGTTTATGTGATTGAATGTAAGAAAACAAAGAGTTTGAAATTGAGAAAAAGTTAAGGGTGATCTTTGTACTATGTTAAATTCCTCACTTATGCCCTGATCTCATGATTTGAGATTATCGTGGGATTTGGGTGTAACAAAAAAATATCTAGATTGAGCCACAAATTTTTCTAGAAAAATGGTAAACTCTATCAAAATGAATAAAAAGTCATAAGGAGTGATTTGATATCAATGTTCAGAAATACGAGCATAGAATATAGTAGTGGAAACAAAATTTTATCTATTTGTATTCCCATAACAACAAGATCGTGTCAACTACTATGAAATAGGATGGATGATTTTAGTGAGTTATACATGATCCTAGAGAAAGTCCAGTGACAAAACATGCTTCTTTGCAACTGTTGACTAGTTTCTCTTGGACGGTGGATGTGTATCTCTTGGTCTTCACCATGAATAGCTATCTGCGCAACCTCTACAACGTCTCCAGTGGTCTGGCCATAGACTGTAGGTTGACTTTGCTCTCCAAGCAGTAGCCAAAGGACGCCTACCTCTACAGTAGTCCACACAGACTAACTAGAACTCCTGTCATTCACCAAAAATAGACAGGAAGGAGTTGTCGCTCCAGTTGGTATACTAGTCACCAACCTTCTCTCCCACAACAACAAATTCTCAGTTGTTTTCTCCCATTGGCTATCCCTCACTATCGGGTAGGACTTTCCTAGGCTCCATGTGTTACCACAACCAGAGATGACACAAATTGTTAGAGGAATTGATTCCCAGTTATCTGTGTTGTATCTTGGGAAGCCCCCAGTACCCCTCTATTTATAGTAGAGGCCAGGGTCAGGGTTACCAATATGTATGGCATTGTGTATGAGTGGAAAAGACCAGAAGAACTTGAACTTCAGAAAATTGTAACATCCAAAATGGCCATTTCACAGACCCATACGGTTTTCTAGTATGAAAGACGGTCATCTCGCACTGCCAAACATCCGTTTGGCATTTTCCCAATCGCATACAAATTCGGCAATTTTGATTTCTATTAATATACATATTAATTTTACTTGATCTCCAAGTATATGTAATTGAAACTAATTGGGAAACATCTCTAACCTTTGTTAGGTCCCAACAGGGCCGTCTCACCCAAGTGAGACACCCATCTCACTCACCCAGGTGGTCGTCTTGTATGTTGAGATGAGTCGGCATGTTCAGTCATATTGAACCAATTAGTTCAAGGGTAGAACTAAGCCAAATCAAATTGTGATTACCCTGATAGCCCAAACGGCCATCTCAACTACTTGATACACCCGTCTACATTCCCAAATGACTGTCTCACTCAATGAGATGGTTGTTTGGAAGACTTGGTTAGCCAATTGAGCGATCATTTGTGTGAGTTGAATACGTAAACACTTTAGTAATCAATCCAATTGTCGGTCAAGATCAAACTCCTCTTCTACATGAGCTCCTATGTGTGTGACCCTATAGGTCCCATGTCAAGTTGGAAATGAATATCCATAACTAGTTTATGACATCACAAGCAAAGAGTGGTGCCTAGTCACATATCAGTGGTACCTAAGTGAATGGAAAGTTGGAGAACAATTTCAACCTACAATCTGTGTAAGGTGTAGCAGCGATTGTATAATTCCTTGGTCACTGATATCCAAGATGAACTCGAGGCATGGTTGGTCATCCTCTCAATATTCAATCCATGTTTCTTAATCTAAGAGCAGATTGTCTAAGATAATGTGACTTCAATATCATATACTGATTCACATGTGTATGTATTTCTCAGTCTCTCTTATCAAGTGGCCAGAATATCATACTCCAATCAGAGGGACAAATCTCATATTTATAACTTGCAATATATCCCCATGTGTCAAATTCACCCAATCATCACTGTTATAACAACTCATGTTTAGGGATTGTGTTTGATGATGTCAAAGCATACCCATCAACATCTGATGAGCGTAGTGATTTCAGGTCTAATAATCACAATCACCACCTTCACTATGAGGGATGACTATAGACCACCAAAACCATGTGTCACTCTCAAGGTGGGTCTGTCCGATACACTTTCTAACATTTATCTGTGTGCTTGGTTTGACATTTCCATATCATGACTAATGAGATTTAGTCATCAACCGACTCACACTCTAATCTTATGTGTTATTGTCATTTATCAACCTTCCACAATAACAACTAATTAGGGACATAATGAGAATATATATATATATATATATATATATATGTACTCTTAACATCTATATGATCTCATCCACAAGGATAGTAACTTCATAAGATACGTCATTGAGTAATATAAATCTCTAGACATTTACTTTGTATCCTCATTATCTCATAACTGAGTGAATTAGATGAATTAGAAGCTTACCTTTGTATATGTTATTATTAATCAAATCCTTTTAGGTAATTATGCCATGTCAATCATCATATGATTGGATCTACGGGCATACCTTACTAATAGACTCCCACTTGCATTTAGAGCCAATCACCCATGAATCTCATCCTTAGTGATCTAAACATGTCCAACATGCTTCTGCTACGCTAATGCTAAAATAGTGGGTTAGCAACACTTTGCTATTAGTTGGTATATTTCATGTTTCTTATATCTTCACTCTGAGATGAAACTTTCATAATATGGTATCTGATTCCTTGCCTAAAAATTAGCTCCATTGTTGTTACAACATCTCTAGTGAGTCATCAATTATCGGAACATCTATAAATTCAACATATGAACTTTTAGATGCCTATAGTATCACTCTATGCTCATAACACAAGCATTCTTAGAATCTATTGTGGATTTGCATTAATGGCTATTAGTTTGAAACCCTTTCCAACTAATCAACACCTCTCTTTTAAATCAAGCATAATTTAATTTGTGATCATTTTTGTCATTAAGGAAGCTTGCATCGATGTAACCCTTTACATCCAACTCTTCCTTTTATTATTGTCATCATTGACTAGCAATGTTATCCTTCATTACTGATCAAGTATTAATGTATATCTTTAATGACTTTCCAATAACCCTTATCAGATTTTAGCAACATCTTGTCATGTCCATACATACAAGATTGTATGGGATAAACACATTTATTGCACTCATGATAGATTCATTATTGGGATGGCCCATGGAATATTATTCATGATGTTTCCATTCTTCATAAGAATTGGAATATAATGTTCATGAGAGACTAATCTAGATTCTCTCTCGTTGGATCTTTCCTGTGTTGACCTTCAACACTTTGCTATTGCATGTGCTTAAAACTTCCATTATGAAACCTTCAAGAACTATCCCATAGGTCTTAATCCTTATCTCATAAGATGTTTCACCACATCCTTCATTGTTGAAGGTGTTTTCATGCCAATTTTCAATACTCATATATGCTCCCACTAATTCTTTTGTAAACACATATCTCATTGTAAGGACCCTGACCTCTGTTTAGGGCTTATCATGTTTTCTTAGCTTAACCCTGATGCTTAGTTACTTTCTAATCACCTTTAGTGGTGATTAGGGTTTGTTGGTTCTTTGTTGAGAGCTGGAGGTGCTACTTGCAATTAACCCAAGTCTAGGGTTTGTGGGCAAGTTTGTCACCTTGTGAGGTGTTCCTCCCTCTCCTTGCTTCCTATAGTGTTGAGAGGAAGGGTTGGGCTCTTTGCTTGAGTTCCTTTGGGCTTGGTTGAGCCTTGTGGGCCTTGTTGTGCCTTGCCTTTGCCTTGTTGGACCTTTGTGTCAGGCAAGTAAGCCTTGTGTCAGCCTAGGTGTGTCGGCCATGGTGGTCTCGACCTGAGTTGTGCCGCCCAGGGTGTTGTGTCGGGCATGGTGTGGAGGTGTGTCGCCCATGGACCCCTTTGACCTTCTTTGACCTCGTTTGTGTCACCACTAGTGGACTGTAACATACTGAATCTCAGGGTCTTCCCTGCAATTTACCCATTCTTGAGCTTTTCTTTGCCTTTTAGTCCATTTGGACCTTTTCCATAAATTTCCCTTGTTTTATAATCATTTTTGGGCTCCTTGTGCATTTTGAGCACAATTTGATGTTGAAATCACTATTTACCCTCTTTTATGATAATTGAGGGGTGTTTGCACAAATAACCCACATTAGGGGATAAGTTAGGGTTAATTATGTAATTTGGTTTTTAATGGGATAATATAGTAGATAATATTTATTTGGAGCTTTTTGGATAAATATATTATTAATAATATGTATTTGAATTCATATATGAGTGTATTAACCTTTATTGTTTCTCTCTCCTCAAAATATGATTTTAGTTCACATTAATATGTTATTTTGTGGAGTAATGAGTATTTATACCCTAATATGTTTTATATGTCGAACTTGCTCACATGTTTCTTATTAATAGCCTTTTCATATAATTCCTTGATTTTAATATATTATTATACTCTTTTATGAGCCATGTATTTATTAATGGCCATGTTATGCATTAAACAAGATTCTGATTATATAGCATCGTTCTATATGTTATTATCAGCCTTTGGTTAAAATTTGGCGTTATTTGGAGTTGATTTGACCCCTCTAATACATTTTATTAGCTTTTATTATGATATGAATATAGTAGCTTAATTGATTTCATTTATATCAGTGTAACGCTAAGATTCCGTTATTTTCTCCTGTCACGCGGCCTGGAGCAGTGTGGTCCTACGATCCAACGGGCCCTGTGAGTCGTGCTTGGATCGGATGGACAGGGAGTCATCCCCAACCTCCCGCCGTTTGACAGTTTTAGACTCCTGAGTTTCTCCGGCTCGTTCTCTCTTCCTTCTCGTCCATTTCAAGCGATTCCAGTTCCGTTGGTTTCGTCTCGTCGAGACGCTTCTTTTGGACCCCTACTCATCTCTTACCTCTTCATAATCAAGAAACGCCCAATCGGGGCTACCTCCTCCTCTCCACCGTGGAACCGCAGAGCCAGCTTCACCCACCCTCACGCCTATATAAGGTGGTAGAAACAACCACCGGGCTTCGAGATTTCCTCCTCCACCCCCAATTTCTTCCCTTCCTCCCCGGAGCTCTCCTACCTGTTCGGTTTACATCTCCGGCGGCGATGACCAAGGGGCCGTTCTCCTGACCTTCCCCGTTCAATTACTTCCCGGGTGAGCATCCTAGACCACCCCTCTTCCTGTTTCTACCCTCGTGGTTGCTCGTAGTGCCTCCATGTGCTGGGTCCTGTAACCTCGCCGTCGAGCTTCGCCGCCACCTGCTCTTTCAGGCTTTCGAGCTCCTCCGCCTTCTCTGGTGTCACCGTTGAACTCGCCTCATGTCAGCGAGTGTGGCGGTGACCTAAACGGCAGCCTTGCCTTTGGTCTTCGATGCTTTTTGATCGCTGGCCCTTGTCCTCTGTTCTTGACCCTCGGCGGAGCCCTCTCAGTGCTCCTGATAGCTGCGAGTCCCAAACCTGGGCTCGATGAGATCGCCGAGCGATGGGGATGTCAGTGACATCTTCGGTTTGTACCGATAGCCTATACTTCGTGATCGGTATTGTGGAGTCGAGCTCCAGATACCTGCCATCGCCATGGGTAGCGAGAGATGATCGCAGGTCAGGGAATGACCCTGGGGTCCCTCGCTACTTCGATCGTTAGCTTTAGATCGCAGGGGCAATATAGTAATTGCACCCTAGGTTGTTGTTACTCGTTTGCAAAGGCTGATTACATACGAATGACCGATTTGCCCTCATCGCTTCAACTGATTTGTTTTAACGAGTAAGGGTATAATAGTCATTTCACCGGTATTTACATCGAAATTGCATTTTTATTTTAATACCTGTCACACTATGGTTTTCCTAATTTCTGATTGGTCAGATTTACTTAATTCATAGTAAATCGATCCTTTGTCAGAAAAATATGAATAAATAGTCGATGGAAAGGATTTTTAATGTAGAATCTGATTTTGTGGTTTTTGAGACCTGATTCTCAATGGTTTTCCGAAGTTTGCTTTGATTAGCATTTTTAATATGTAAATGTTTTAAAATACATAATTAATTCATTTTAACTCTGTTTTATATAATAAGATATGTTTTCTTAATCAGGAGATTATGAGTAATCGTTTGGACTTGGTTTTGAACTTTAAATCATAGTTTTGTAAAATTAGGGTTTTTCCTATGTTTATTTCTTTATATATATTAATACATGTGTTATGTTCATAACTAGGATATATGGATGGTTTGCTATCTGTTTGATGGATATGATGGTAATGTTTAATCTAAGGTATGTGAAACTTATTATGTATGTGATTCCTATGTATGTGAGTCCTATTTCGTATGTGCAACCTATTATGTATGTGAAGTCTATTTTATGTATGTGACATCTATGATGAATGTGTGGATTATATAATGTGCAAAAACTACCTATTCCTCAGTTGGGCTTTTATCCAACCCCACTCATTATTGTGCTAGCCTCATTTTCCCTCTAATTGCATTTATTGGCTCTTAACTGATTTTATGCTTCTAATACCATTATTGGATCATCTCTTGAAATACTTGGAAATCTTATATATATGGTGGTTGTTCTTGTGGCTCATTTGAATGTAACTCATGAATCTTGTTGTTGCCTATGTGGCTCATTCTCTTGGAATTATTTGGAACATTATATATTGTTGATGTTCATTGACTATTTTTGGAACTCTTGGATATGATGTTGCCTATGATGGCCCATTTATTGAGATTATTTATTTGGGTTTTATTCCCAATGCTATGTTGTATCTTGTTTTACTTTTCACTATGCTGCCAAGTGAATATTTATGCATGATATAGTTATTGGCCAATTGACAATGTAGTGTACATGAGTACAAACCACCCACAGGGCACTGAGGTTTTAGTCCTCCTGCCGGGCACTGGGGTTTTATTCCCCCTGCCACTTTTTAGGCACTGGGGTTTTAGTCCCCCTGCCATTGGTGAGGTCCGGTAGGTGCCTCACCCTACATTGATAGGATGTTGTGTCATAATTTATATTCATGCAAATGTGATAATTGTTGATATTTTAAATGTGGCAGTTTCTCTCTCTCATATTCATATATTGGTCTCATTTCTTTGGAAATCTCTTCTTGTGGAGAATCTTTTATATTGCAAAGCTTTTTATTATTAATTGTCCTATTCCTTTTGATTAACACATACCTTGTTATCTCTCTCTTGCTGGATGACCCCAACCATCCAGGTTAGGATCAGAGTGCGCATGGAAGCTTGGTGAACCCAAAGCTAAGGATAGGAAAAGAAGAAAGGAATGTATAGCTTGAGTGATCATGCTTGCTTTTATGTTATATAGTTGTTTAGTTTGGAGACAATGTTGTATTAGTTAAGTCTTCCTCTACCTAGATCCTCGTAGTTGCTTGTATAAAGTTGTACTCCCATTTGGGGAAATTTTATATTGTACTCTTTATACATTTTTGAATAATGTCAAGATTTAATTCTTCCGCTGCCATACTTTTGATGATTTTGTTTATCATGTTTTTAGTAGAGACTTTGGGTCTTTACAGCATGGTATCAGAGCATCAAGGTAGTCGGATTCTTGACTAGTTCAAAATTGTCTCCTAGATATAACCCTTATCTTATATAGTTTCCCTTTAGTTAGTTTTTCACCTTAGAGTTGACCTATAAAGAATGTTTGATTTAGGATCATAATAATTTCTTATTAGAAATAAAATTTGTCAACTTTTTGGTGAATTGTTTATTGAGTAGCTATTAGAGCAAAGAAGTTGAAGTGATGGTGTCTAGAAAGGGTCAGAGCTTAGGGGCTGGCAATATTTTCCTCCGCCCCACTAGCTTGGTCACGAGGACTCCTGAGCTCATATGACCTGGCCTGGCCTGATCTGAAACGGACAGCTCAAAATAGTCTACCTTTAGACATTACCTTATTGTTGAATAACCTTAGAATCCTTATATGATGATTTGATTTCTTTTCTCAAACAAAAATCATCTAGTAATCCCTAAGTATCTTATATGAGCCTTAGATTTCCATGTTAGGGTTTAGTGTGCCCTATGTTACACCTTGAGTTGGAAGATAGAGTTTAGTAAGGCTTTTAATGTTGGATCTTATACCCTTAAAATAGTTTGACTTAGTCAACCCTTTGAGTGAAAAGGTAGTGTTAGTACCTTGTTAGGTTTTGGAGTTGTTGATTTCGAGGACGAAATCCTCTTTAGGGGGTTGGAGTCCCTCAATGCTTTGAAATCAAGTAACCTTAACTCCTTAGACATGGGAATAGAGAGCTTATGTGTTTAGAGTTTAATAAACCTAATATGTTTGTAATTCATCTTGTTTGTTTATAACTAATGAATAAGTCATGTAATCCTTATGCTTGAACCCTAATATACTCTTGATACACCTAATCATTAATTGTTCATATGTGGATACACATAGCTTGGGTTTGGTCACCCTAATGATAAAATGTGTATGGTAAAATACACCCTAAGGATGCCTTGATATGTAAGGGTCATGTTGACCTGAACCCTAGGATGTAATCATCTAGCCTTGACCACATATGAATATATATACCCTTCATGCCTTTCTTGACACATTAGTGACATTAGGTGTCATCACATGATATACCTTAATGCATGTAAATGGATTATAATCCCTTAATCATAGTTGTGACCTAATTATCCACACATGTTAGGCATAGCACCTTGTTGACTAAAATACATCTCATTGATCATCTTATTGGTTTATGGATAAAATCAGTAATGAGATGATGAGTAATTAGATTCATATAATGTGAGGTTAATTCATAGTAATTAGTATTGTGAGAGAATATGATTAGTGATGGCATGGATATGAGTATGTTAGATGTTGTGACCATATGTTCCTTGGAGATAAGCCATATACCCTTAGACCTGTTATTAGGGTAATAATTGGTTGGATGATATTATATGGCATAATCTCACATGATGTAGTTGTTGGGTAATAATATTGAGTTATTTAGGTTTTGACCTAATACATTAATTGTTGTTGGGATTGGTTTAATATAGGTTGTAATGGCTTAGTAAACCCTAATTGTGCTTAAAACCCTTAATGAGGGAGATACCCATGATATATAGTTGAGATATAATTGTTTTGTAATAAAATGTGGCACAAGTGTTAGTATTATAGATATGCTGCCTTTTCATGATAGAGTTTATGTAACAAGATGTCGGTTATGTTGAGTTTGATATAAGGCTATAGGTTGTGTGGAAACCTTAGTAACACCTGACTTATGTAGATTTTGTGATGTGCCCTAGAGTAAGGGTTATAACCTAGTTGTTTATGGTTGGGATGTTACACACTCACCCTCTCTTTCCTCTTGTTGTGATTTCGGGGACGAAATCCTCTTTAAGGGGTGGTGTGCTGTAACATACTGAATCTCAGGGTCTTCCCTGCAATTTACCCATTCTTGAGCTTTTCTTTGCCTTTTAGTCCATTTGGACCTTTTCCATAAATTTCCCTTGTTTTATAATCATTTTTGGGCTCCTTGTGCATTTTGAGCACAATTTGATGTTGAAATCACTATTTACCCTCTTTTATGATAATTGAGGGGTGTTTGCACAAATAACCCACATTAGGGGATAAGTTAGGGTTAATTATGTAATTTGGTTTTTAATGGGATAATATAGTAGATAATATTTATTTGGAGCTTTTTGGATAAATATATTATTAATAATATGTATTTGAATTCATATATGAGTGTATTAACCTTTATTGTTTCTCTCTCCTCAAAATATGATTTTAGTTCACATTAATATGTTATTTTGTGGAGTAATGAGTATTTATACCCTAATATGTTTTATATGTCGAACTTGCTCACATGTTTCTTATTAATAGCCTTTTCATATAATTCCTTGATTTTAATATATTATTATACTCTTTTATGAGCCATGTATTTATTAATGGCCATGTTATGCATTAAACAAGATTCTGATTATATAGCATCGTTCTATATGTTATTATCAGCCTTTGGTTAAAATTTGGCGTTATTTGGAGTTGATTTGACCCCTCTAATACATTTTATTAGCTTTTATTATGATATGAATATAGTAGCTTAATTGATTTCATTTATATCAGTGTAACGCTAAGATTCCGTTATTTTCTCCTGTCACGCGGCCTGGAGCAGTGTGGTCCTACGATCCAACGGGCCCTGTGAGTCGTGCTTGGATCGGATGGACAGGGAGTCATCCCCAACCTCCCGCCGTTTGACAGTTTTAGACTCCTGAGTTTCTCCGGCTCGTTCTCTCTTCCTTCTCGTCCATTTCAAGCGATTCCAGTTCCGTTGGTTTCGTCTCGTCGAGACGCTTCTTTTGGACCCCTACTCATCTCTTACCTCTTCATAATCAAGAAACGCCCAATCGGGGCTACCTCCTCCTCTCCACCGTGGAACCGCAGAGCCAGCTTCACCCACCCTCACGCCTATATAAGGTGGTAGAAACAACCACCGGGCTTCGAGATTTCCTCCTCCACCCCCAATTTCTTCCCTTCCTCCCCGGAGCTCTCCTACCTGTTCGGTTTACATCTCCGGCGGCGATGACCAAGGGGCCGTTCTCCTGACCTTCCCCGTTCAATTACTTCCCGGGTGAGCATCCTAGACCACCCCTCTTCCTGTTTCTACCCTCGTGGTTGCTCGTAGTGCCTCCATGTGCTGGGTCCTGTAACCTCGCCGTCGAGCTTCGCCGCCACCTGCTCTTTCAGGCTTTCGAGCTCCTCCGCCTTCTCTGGTGTCACCGTTGAACTCGCCTCATGTCAGCGAGTGTGGCGGTGACCTAAACGGCAGCCTTGCCTTTGGTCTTCGATGCTTTTTGATCGCTGGCCCTTGTCCTCTGTTCTTGACCCTCGGCGGAGCCCTCTCAGTGCTCCTGATAGCTGCGAGTCCCAAACCTGGGCTCGATGAGATCGCCGAGCGATGGGGATGTCAGTGACATCTTCGGTTTGTACCGATAGCCTATACTTCGTGATCGGTATTGTGGAGTCGAGCTCCAGATACCTGCCATCGCCATGGGTAGCGAGAGATGATCGCAGGTCAGGGAATGACCCTGGGGTCCCTCGCTACTTCGATCGTTAGCTTTAGATCGCAGGGGCAATATAGTAATTGCACCCTAGGTTGTTGTTACTCGTTTGCAAAGGCTGATTACATACGAATGACCGATTTACCCTCATCGCTTCAACTGATTTGTTTTAACGAGTAAGGGTATAATAGTCATTTCACCGGTATTTACATCGAAATTGCATTTTTATTTTAATACCTGTCACACTATGGTTTTCCTAATTTCTGATTGGTCAGATTTACTTAATTCATAGTAAATCGATCCTTTGTCAGAAAAATATGAATAAATAGTCGATGGAAAGGATTTTTAATGTAGAATCTGATTTTGTGGTTTTTGAGACCTGATTCTCAATGGTTTTCCGAAGTTTGCTTTGATTAGCATTTTTAATATGTAAATGTTTTAAAATACATAATTAATTCATTTTAACTCTGTTTTATATAATAAGATATGTTTTCTTAATCAGGAGATTATGAGTAATCGTTTGGACTTGGTTTTGAACTTTAAATCATAGTTTTGTAAAATTAGGGTTTTTCCTATGTTTATTTCTTTATATATATTAATACATGTGTTATGTTCATAACTAGGATATATGGATGGTTTGCTATCTGTTTGATGGATATGATGGTAATGTTTAATCTAAGGTATGTGAAACTTATTATGTATGTGATTCCTATGTATGTGAGTCCTATTTCGTATGTGCAACCTATTATGTATGTGAAGTCTATTTTATGTATGTGACATCTATGATGAATGTGTGGATTATATAATGTGCAAAAACTACCTATTCTTCAGTTGGGCTTTTATCCAACCCCACTCATTATTGTGCTAGCCTCATTTTCCCTCTAATTGCATTTATTGGCTCTTAACTGATTTTATGCTTCTAATACCATTATTGGATCATCTCTTGAAATACTTGGAAATCTTATATATATGGTGGTTGTTCTTGTGGCTCATTTGAATGTAACTCATGAATCTTGTTGTTGCCTATGTGGCTCATTCTCTTGGAATTATTTGGAACATTATATATTGTTGATGTTCATTGACTATTTTTGGAACTCTTGGATATGATGTTGCCTATGATGGCCCATTTATTGAGATTATTTATTTGGGTTTTATTCCCAATGCTATGTTGTATCTTGTTTTACTTTTCACTATGCTGCCAAGTGAATATTTATGCATGATATAGTTATTGGCCAATTGACAATGTAGTGTACATGAGTACAAACCACCCACAGGGCACTGAGGTTTTAGTCCTCCTGCCGGGCACTGGGGTTTTATTCCCCCTGCCACTTTTTAGGCACTGGGGTTTTAGTCCCCCTGCCATTGGTGAGGTCCGGTAGGTGCCTCACCCTACATTGATAGGATGTTGTGTCATAATTTATATTCATGCAAATGTGATAATTGTTGATATTTTAAATGTGGCAGTTTCTCTCTCTCATATTCATATATTGGTCTCATTTCTTTGGAAATCTCTTCTTGTGGAGAATCTTTTATATTGCAAAGCTTTTTATTATTAATTGTCCTATTCCTTTTGATTAACACATACCTTGTTATCTCTCTCTTGCTGGATGACCCCAACCATCCAGGTTAGGATCAGAGTGCGCATGGAAGCTTGGTGAACCCAAAGCTAAGGATAGGAAAAGAAGAAAGGAATGTATAGCTTGAGTGATCATGCTTGCTTTTATGTTATATAGTTGTTTAGTTTGGAGACAATGTTGTATTAGTTAAGTCTTCCTCTACCTAGATCCTCGTAGTTGCTTGTATAAAGTTGTACTCCCATTTGGGGAAATTTTATATTGTACTCTTTATACATTTTTGAATAATGTCAAGATTTAATTCTTCCGCTGCCATACTTTTGATGATTTTGTTTATCATGTTTTTAGTAGAGACTTTGGGTCTTTACATGGACACTTGGTGCTTGATGCTTGCATGTGGCAATGGACTTGGACATGTGTTTAGGGCATGTTAGAGTGGTGGCTTTGCTCATGGACAAGTGTCCCTAGGTGGGCGACACCTTGCTTTGTCTTTCCTTGGTTTCTCCTCCATCCTCTCCTATATATGTGTTCCCTTTCTCTTGCTAAGGATCCCTTTAGTTCCTTAGTCTCCCTTTCCCTTGGTGCATGACACCCTCTTCCTTGCAAGCTTGGTGGCCGATCCTTGCCTTGGAGTCTCCTTCTTCCTCTAGTGGTGGCCGAACCCTAGAGTGCCTTGCTTCTTCTTCCTTGGTGGTTCTTGGAGCTTGGAGCTAGGAGCTTGGAGTTTGCTTAAGGCGGGTTACATAACTTCTGACCCTAACTATACTACCTCTTCTATGTTCTTGTATGTTTCTTGTGATCATATCGGCTATGTATGTTGCTAGTTTGGTTTCTTGCTTAGTTGCATCTAGTTGGCCGAACCATGTTCTAGGGTTTCTTGTTGAGCAACACCCCTTTCTCTCCTAGGTCTAGAGGAGTGAGCTTGAGTTCTAGTAATATGAGCAATACCCCTCTCTCGTTTAAGTTGAGAGGTGAGATTGTGTTCTAGTGGCTTGAGCAACACCCTCCTCTCACCATGGACTTGAAAGGTGAGCTATGTGGTGGTTGTGGACCTTGGTTATGGTTGTTCATTGTGTTGCCCGATTGGTGATAAGAAGGTGTGCAAGACCCCTCTCTCTTGGTTGTTGAGAGGTGAGCCATCTTCTTGATCCTTTAGGGTTTTGGTGCCCTTGTGCTTGAGGTTGATGACGACCTTGTTGTGGGTTGCATCTTGACCAATATGGCTTGGGGTGATGTTGCCAGATACCCCTCTTGACCTAGAGCCTTGGACGTTATGTTGTTGTGGCTGTGTTGGGCGATACACCCTGGTCCTTGACCTTTTGTGTGTCGGGCGTCACACTATGCTGAATACCCTGCCCGATATGCTTAGCCTTGCTTGGTGGTAGACGTCACACCTGGTTTCTGCCCTTGTGTGTGTCGGGCGTTGCTGAGTATCCTGCCCGGCATGCCTAGCTCAGGTGGTTTCTTAATGTTGTTACACCCTGAACGATAGGGGGCGTTGTGGGGTGGCCTTGTGTCGGGCGTCACACCAGTCCTTGCCCTGTGTGTCAATCGATAGGTCCAGGCTAGGCTGGCTGAGCGACAGGCTCCTTGTTGCCCGGTTGAGTTGCATCCTTTGGGCGTTGTTCCTTGTTGTGTGGTGCTACGCGACAGAGTGTCACATAGTATCCCTAGTCGTTGCACATGGATGCCCGACGGAGCGTTGCACGACACTGAAGTGCACGACGATATGCATGGGTGCACGGTATGCCTTGGTTCCTTAATGCATGACGCGCCGTTGCACGACATGGTGTTGCACGTTACACATGTTGCATGACATGCCTTTGGGCCGAGATGCACGCTATGCTGGTGGTCGTTAGGCTTTGGTTGCCCAATACATGTGGTTGCACGACACAACGTTGCACGACACATGAGGTGCGTGTCACCTAGGGTTGCCCGATACACCCTGAGGTGGTGGTTGTTACCCCTCCTTGCTGGTTGGCTTGGCCGATATGAGGCTAGGGTGTTGGGCAATAGGGGAGAATACCCTGCCCGATACTACCTTTGGTGAGGGTAGTGGGCGTTTCTAGTGACGGTCTTATTCCTTATATGGAAAACTGATATGTTAGATCTCGTTTCATGCTATCACATTTGGCTTATAATGATGACCGTTGATATGCTTGAGGTAGTAGATTATATCTATGTAACTTGACATGACTTTACATGTGTTTATTATCATCTGGAATGATATGTATAATGCTGAGTAAATAATAAGCATATAAGATGCTTTGCAGGATGATATGACCCATGTCTATGGTCACAGGTTGAGACCTGTATGATAAAGCACATAATCATCAATGTTACCCTGTGTTGAGAATACGATCTTTCTGTTAATCCATGATAATTGTGCATACTAACCATGCAGGCGATGCATAGCCAGGTAAAGGGCTATGAGGTATATATGTTTGAGTAACCCTGCTTTGATGGTTACTCTTGATGATGAGATAACAGGCAAGATGTGCTTTGTTCTGAGGACCTGAGATGGCTAAAGTGCCCAGTTGAGGTGTTATCCTCTGATGATGATCTGGGATTGACATCCCAAGTGAGAGAGTGCCTGTTGAGGTAGTGGTTTCTTGTGATGAGGGGTTGAGATCCCGGAATAGCATGATGGTGGTAATAATAATGTAGTTTTATGTTATGGTTGTGTTACAACTTGGTTGCCTCAACAATCCACTTAAAATGTACTAACTAATCACAGTGAAACATATCATGTAGTTTGCCCTGGCCATAGATCCATCATCGTCAGGAGCTGGTGATGGTGAAACGGGTTCTCCTGCGGGTTAACCCGTAGCGCATATTGTTGAATAGGCGAGGTTTCTCCTAGCCTAAAATAGAGAGGACACGAGTGCAGTTGCGGTTGCAGACTCGGAATATGTGTAGAGCATGGTGAACAGGCCCATGGATCAGGATATGTGATATGGGAGCATGAATGTGTTCATGGCTCAGAGCACGGTGAACAGGCCCGTGGCTTAGATATACTAGCGTCGAGACCTGTACTGAGGCGGGCTAGGTAGAGGGTAGCCTATGGAGCTGACCCTGTGGCTGAGGCCACTTAAGTATGAGACTGTGGTCCTGCTTGTGTTGTACTCATGCACTGACCACGAGGTGGGAGGTCATGGAGTCCGGCTCTTCATTGACCTTGTATGGCACCGTCTTGGGTTTCGCAACCAAAGGTTGGATTTGAGCAGTATGGCTCACTTCCTCAGGGCATAACAATACGTAATCCAGCCGAATAGTATTTACTGCTTAAGGCAAAACACGGAACATTGTTTGAGGCCTTGCTTGTGTGGTTAATCTTGTTATACTTGCAGTTACTTATACGTTCCTTATGTTATGTAGTAAGATCTTATAAATCATATCTTATCAATCATGTTCCATAAAGAAATAATTGATTATATGCCTTCCGTACATTCTGGTAAGCTTGATGGTATGAACAACTTTACTTTATAAACTACTCTTGTTATACCTTCTATCAGTTATCTGCTTCCTTTGCTTTAATCTTCCTTTGGTTTTATAGTTTCGATGGGGAGTTATGTTTCTCGCTGGGACTGTGTGTCTCACCCCACTAGTTTACACCCTTTTTAGGTGTTCGAGCTAGATGTGGTGGTGGTCGCGGAGTTGCGGCTGAGTAGCAAGACGAGCAGTAGAAGGCAAGAGATGGATATGTTGTTGTTTTGGTTGTTTTGTAGTAGAGTCTTAGAGTCATCCCTGTACTCTCAGGTCCTTGGAGGCGTTTTGACGTTGTTTCACGATGTATAGCTGTTAATCCTTTGTATATCCTACTGCTGGACGGATGTGGGCCGTTATGTATGTATAAATAGGTGATGAACTCATGTGATGACTAGACAGATGATCTCCTAAGCAGTGGGCACGTATCAAGACTTGTAAATATTTATATAACGTATTTTCCTACAGGAGAAGGATCTGAATGTAATAGTTTCTCAGTTTATCTGCTTTCTGCAATCGGTTTTAATTAACCTGTGTTTTTGGTAATATGTGGTTTATGGTGTTTTCCGTACGTTTTCGCGTAACACCTCGTTGTCTGTGTGATAGCGGGATGTGTTGCCACACTCATTATTTAACTTGATTCAAGTCAAACTCTTTGATCATCTTATAAGATAAAAAGATCCCATTTCTGAGTTGCTTGTTTCAATCCCAGATTGAACTTTGCAGTTTATCTACTTTATTTGCATTCTTGAAGTTGTAAAACCTTTGAGGTTGTGCCACGTACACATCCTATAATGTATTCCCCTTAAGGGATCTGGTTTCCATCTTCTTATGCCAAATATCATAGTCTATTCTAACTACAATAACAAGCTTGACAATTGGTCAAGAAATTTCTATCATGTTCGACAACTTGAACTTGATTTGAAATTATTATTCAACCAATCTGTCCTTTTATATTACCCATGTAGGTCTTTTCCACAAGACCATATTGCACCCTTAAGGTATTACCCTTTTAGGTGGCACTATCAAGGTCCTACCATGTTATCTTACATGGATTCCATATAGCTCAGAAGTAGCTTTTAGTTGACTAGATGGCTCATCCTATATGATCAACCCATCTAAATTGTTGGATTCACAATCCCCCAATCTCATATGTGTCCAACTAGAAATATTTTGTTTAGTGTTATACGATGAACTTGAGATTCCACAACAATTTTTTATTCTCATTGTTCTCATTGTACCTCTTTGTTAGCATCTGATGCGATGATTTTGAGTCAAATGTATAGAACTGTTTGATATGTGTTTTATGCTTTTATTAGTCATTTTTATGGTTAATGTGGCATAATTCATCCACTTTGGTCTTTGCTACTATTTTATGTCAAATCCCCTTTATTTCATCGTTTTGAGCATTAATCGTCAAAATATTATTATTTGTGTGAACTTATGTGATCTTGTGTTTGAATTTCAGGACAAATGAGTATTTGCTTCCGTCGATACCATTGACATGATCATAGGTTGCCAGCCGAAAGGAGCAGCAAAGCGTCGATACTATCGACATGGTTGTCGATGGTATCGAGATACCATCAGCTTGCTGGCGAGGTAGCAGTCGATAGTATCGACACCAAGTCGATACCATCGACGCATGGAGGCTACAGCGATGCAAAATGACAAAAACCGTCGCTATAGGTTCGTCGATACCATCGACCCGCGTCGATGGTATCGAGATGATGTCGGGCGCGACAAAGGAAGGGTTTGCAGCCGGCCGCTACTACAGAGGGTCGATACCATCAACTCGCGTCGATGGTATCGACACCGTAGGATATGAGTTGGTTTCCTAATGATCTCAATCGGATGGCTACGGTTAATTAGTGACCTAATGACCGAGATATACCTAATGACGGCCGCCTAGAATGGGGAGAGGATCTCATTAGCCATTGCACGAGTACCAAGGAGCGGTAGAGAGGGGAACAGAGGCTAGAAGCTCATACTTGTTGATCCGGAGGCCGAAGGAGACGGATTCCACCACCGAGAGGCGGTAGAGCACGCATTCTACACCGAGGATCAACCGGTTCTTCTCCGTTCAGGGGTTTTCCCTTTCATTCCACATTTTTCACATGTTTTCCCCTATTTCTACCATGTACTTGTGTGAGATGAACATGCGGGGCTAATCTCCTTTATCTTTAGGACCGGGAGTAGCCCGGGAATTCATTGTATGACGATTTTATAATAGTGATTCATATCTTATCTCTTAAATCCGTGGTATAGTTTCGTATTCTCGATATATTGTTATGCTTGATCACCATAATAATAACCTAATGCCCTTAATCACTTTGCAAGAAGGATTAACGGTTGAAAAGAGACAAAATCTACATTAATCGATAAATCCCTTGAACAAGGCGGTGTAAAATTAATGGTGGAAACTGAGAGATCGTTCATAATGCACCTAGTTTAGGGTATAGGTTACTACGACGGTGGAACCGACCTAAGCTTAGGTAGTGAATTGCACCACGATAGTGGGCAATTCTATTTTCAGGCCACTACCCGAATAGAGAGATAAAATTGAGGCATTATATAAAATCTAATACAATGAAAACCCGCGGTGAACCCGCAATCCTAAAGATACCCTTTTGAATTGATTAAACCAACATTTAATCGATTGCTTCTTTTGTTTTGTTTTTATTTCTCTTTTATTTTTAACAACAACTCTCAACTTGTTAATCGTCTTAGCTGATCGTGAGTAGTTAGTATGAGTCTCCGATGATTGCATGTATCCCTGAGTTCGACTCGGGCCTCACAAAGGCCTGTACTACTCGACGTGTTCACTTGCATTTATACGCACGGTAAAATTACGTCAATTTTTTGGCGCCGTTGCCGGGGATACGGCAATTTGTTGGCACTTCGAGTGCTGTGAGCGGCCACTCTAGGCCACCTTTTATTTTTATTATATCATTCCAAAAATTCATAGTATATTTTCTAAATATTTTCAATCATCAAGCACCGTACTAAATTTAATCTTTCTATTTTTCAGGTATTGTGCATGGTGCAGACGCGTAGTACTGACTACGCAGGTCGCGCATCAGAGGTTCCGCTACTGACAGGATCTGAAGACGAGGACGGGTACAATCAAGATCATCTAGAGGATACAGATTCTGAACCCGAGGAACAAGAAGAGATGGAGGATGAGCCACATACAATATGGGAGAAGATCAAGGCTTCTTCCGCATCCGCGTCCAAGGGGCCTATAAAGAAGCAAGCGCTGAATATTCCAACATATAAGATTGATCCGGCTTTGATAAATTTGGTGAAATCCAATGCTTTTCATGGGCTCAAGAACGAGGACCCCGTCGCGCACATAAGCCAGTTTGTTGAGAACTTGACATGGTTAAAATTGACAGGTTTCCACAGGATACACTGTATCTTAAGATTTTCCCAAGTTCATTGGCAGGAGCCGCGCGAGAATGGCTACACAATTTAGATGATGAGTTTGTGGAGTCCTGGGACCATATGGTGGAGGTTTTTTTTGAGAGGTTCTTTCCTCCTGAGAAGACCAACGACATGATCAGGAAGATTCATAACTTTACCCAACAGGCAAGTGAGACATATTCTGAGACATGGGAGAAGTTTCAGGTCATGCTGAGACGGTGCCCGCATCACAGGCTGGATAAGGAAACATAGGTAAAGATCTTCTATTTTTCTCTCTCCGAGCATGATAGGAGTAACCTGGATTCAGCTGGATCAGGATTCTTTCTGAATAATACGGACACCAGATGCTGGGAGATACTAAAGAATATGGCTAGAAAGCAGTCATGGGGTGAGAGAGAGAGAGGCCTGGTAGAGCAGGTCCGAGCAGTAGGAGAATCTAAGGCAATAAAAGAACTGAATGAGAAGATGGATCTTCTCGCAAAGAAGTTGCTTGCAAAGGAGGATAATGAGGCCGAGGACGAGGCTCAAGTAAAATTTATGAGGCAGCAGCTAGGTTACAGGAACAACGACTATTCATGGAGAAAAGACAAGAAGTTCTCGTGGAAGGATCCAAACAATTTTCTGCAGGATCCGGATGCCAAACCCCAGCCAGCTGTGGAGGACAAGAGCACAGAGCTGCTAAATCAAGTTATAAAGTAGAACCAAGAACTCATGGCTACTTTTGGCCAGCAGATAAAGCAACAAGGGGAGTTCATGAATCAGTTTGGACAAACACTGCAGAGCCATGGGCGCAGATGAGGACTATTGAGACATATATGGCACAGATGGCAGCAGAGATATCCAGTTTGAAGAAACCGGTGCATCCAGGTTTTCCGGGAAACACAAATGTTCCAGGGGGAACCAGCAAGAAAAAGCCATCTTGCTCAGAAGCGACAAGAAATTGTTAAATCCAAGGGCCGAGGAGACAAGCACACCACAAGCTGAAGTAGAAGGTGAAGCCAATGAGGAGCTTCCACCACCAGTCACAAGACAGGTTGATGACACAGCCATGGATGATACTGAAGAACAGGTTGGAGAGGAGGAACCTCAGAAAAAGACACCTTATGTGCCACCTCACCAAAGGGCACAAGCCGTTCCGGTCCCGTATCCAAATAGTGCGAAGGCAAGGAAGGCAGATGCGCAATTTAAGAAATTCTTAGATAGTTTCAGGAAGCTTTCAATCAATATCCCTTTACTGGAAGCCATTGAACAAATTCCTTCATACGGGAAGTTTCTAAAGGACATTATCATGAAGAAGAGGAGAATTCCGGATACAGAGGTTGTCGTGCTTAAGGAACAAGTGAGTGCCTTCATCATGGGCACTTTGCCGCCAAAGAGGCAAGACCCAGGGTGCTTTAATATTTCTTGTTATATTGGGAAGGTTAAATTTGGTGAAGCGTTATGTGACTCAGGGGAAAGCATCAACTTGATTCCCCTTTCTACATTCAAAAAGCTGGGATTGAAAGAGTCACGGCCAAGCAATATGACTATTCAATTGGCAGATAACTCTGTGGTAAAGCCTTATGGAATCTGTGAAGATGTGATAGTAAAGGTGGATAGGTTTGTCTTTCCGGCAGATTTTGTAGTTATGGAGATGCAGGATGAACATGGCAACGAGCTGTTACTTGGACGTCCTTTCCAAGGTACAGCCGACATGATCTTAGAGATGGGAAGAGGTTGCTTGACTTTGGGCATAGCCGATGACCACTTTGAGATGGTCATGCCTTCTAGTATTGTGTCATCTAAAGCAAAGGAACAATGCAATATGGTAAAACATCTGGATAGTAACATTTCACTCTGTCTTGGGAAGCCATTTCTGGACATAGCTCATGTGATGAGCAAGGTGGACAATGGAACTTTGGCTGTGAATATCATGGAGCAGACCAAAGTAGTTTCTCTGTGCAAAGCTGTAGGATTCTCGAATGATGAGGAGGAGGACATTCCGCCCCCCATGGAAGATGATGTTATTGCTATTTCTGTTCTTGACGCATATCCGGAATTGCCATTGGAGGCTTGTTTGGTAAATATTACATATGATTTGATGAGGAGCAAATCACTCAAGGAGTGCGCCAAGATGCTCCAGATGCTTCCATGCTTCTATGCGAGGCATTATGAAGATCTAGGTGAACTTCCCCCGCCACTTCAATCATCTTTGATAAGTCCGCCGGATCTAGAATTAAATCCACTGTCACCGCATCTCAAATATGTCTTCCTAGCTGAGGAGGACAAGTTACCAGTGATCATATCTGCTTATTTGAGTGCGGAAGAGGAAGACCAACTGTTGATAGTGCTGAAGAACCACCGAGGAGCTTTTGGGTGGTCTGTTGCAGATACCAAGGGGATTTCCCCTACTCTATCTCAGCACAAGATTCGGCTCGAGGAGGGAGCCAAGCCCGTGATTCAACCTCAATGACGTCTCAATCCAAGCATGATGGAGGTTGTGAAGAAGGAGGTCATTAAACTTCTTGCTGCAGGTATTATTTATGCCATATCAGACTCAACATGGGTGAGTCCCACACAGGTAGTCCCTAAAAAGGGGGGAATTACTGTCACCCCAAATATATTGAATGAACCTGTCACCACCCGATTGGTAACCAGGTGGCGAGTGTGTATTGATTACCGCCGTTTGAATGCAGCCACGCTGAAGGATCACTTTCCTTTACCTTTCATTGATCAAATCCTAGAGCGTCTTGCCGGCCGATCGCACTTTTGTTTTCTTGACGGGTACTCGGGGTACAACCAGATCTCGATTGATCCTTTGGATCAAGAGAAATCTACCTTCACTTGCCCCTATGGGACTTTCGCGTACCGCCGAATGCCTTTTGGTTTATGTAATGCACCTGCGACGTTTCAACGTTGTATGCTCGCCATATTTTCTGACATGGTGGAGCGTTGTCTCGAGGTTTTTATGGATGACTTTTCGGTGTATGGTGCATCGTTTGATGAATGTCTCTATAATTTGGACAAAGTTTTACAGCGCTGCGAGGACACACATTTGGTCCTCAACTGGGAGAAATGTCACATGATGGTGACTGAGGGGATAGTGCTAGGACACAAGGTGTCTAGCAAAGGTTTGGAGGTAGATCCGGTCAAAATTGAAGTCATTTCCAAGTTACCCCCACCAAATTCTGTTAAAGGGGTAAGAAGTTTCTTGGGACATTCCGGGTTCTATCGTCGATTTATAAAAGATTTTTCTAAAATTGCAAAGCCTCTATCCGAGCTTTTAGAGAAAGACGCTGTTTTTTATTTTAATGACAAGTGCCTACATGCGTTCGACGTGTTGAAGGAAAAACTGATTTCTGCACCGGTTGTTCAAACGCCGGATTGGACGAAACCGTTCGAACTAATGTGTGACACTTCGGACTTTGCGGTAGGAGCTGTGTTGGGGCAGCGGGTGGACAATAAACCCACCGTGATTTTTTATGCTTCAAAGACTTTGAATGACGCCCAATTAAATTATACAACTACTGAGAAAGAATTACTCGCCGTTGTGTTCACTTTTGAGAAATTTCGGCAGTATTTAGTTGGATCTAAAGTAGTTGTATGGACTGACCATGCCGCAATTAAATACTTAATGGAGAAAAAAGACGCAAAGCCTAGACTCTTTAGGTGGATTTTTCCTTTACAATAATTTGACATCGAAATCAAGGATAAATCTGGGATTGAAAATGTTGTTGCTGATCATTTGTCTAGGTTAGAAAGGGTGGATGAAAAAGATTTACATATACCCATAACCGAGACGTTTCCTGATAAACAGATTTTAAAAATTAACTCTAAGGATCCTTGGTTTGTTGAGATCGTAAACTATTTGGCTTGCGGTATCATCCCGGAAGATTGGTCATATCAGGAGAAGAAAAGATTTTTCCATTCTTTACGGTATTATTTTTGGGATGACCCGATTCTTCTTAAGCAATGCAGGGACGGTATCTTACGCAGGTGTGTGCCTGAAGTGGAGTATGGGAGCGTTTTATGTCATTGCCACACATCACCTACGGGAGGAAACCATGCCAGCTCACGCACGGAAGCTAAAGTTTTGGAAAGCGGCCTTTATTGGCCAACCTTGTTCCGAGATGCCTACGAGTTTGTAAGGCAATGTGATTCCTACCAACGAGCCGGTAACATCTCAAAGAGACAGGAAATGCCCCTGAATGTGTTTCAGGAAGTGGAGGTATTTGATTTGTGGGGAATAGATTTCATGGGACCCTTTGTGTCCTCAAATTCCAATTTATTTATCTTGTTAGCAGTTGATTATGTGTCGAAGTGGGTGGAAGCAATACCCACAAGGACTAATGATTCCACTGTAGTGTGCAGATTCGTGAAAGAAAATATTTTCTACAGGTTTGGGGTGCCCCAAATGATAATCAGTGATGGGGGTATGCATTTTAGGAATAAAAAATTCTCTACATTATTGAAGAAATATGGGGTTAAGCACAACATAGGTACCCCATATCATCCGCAAACTCAAGGCCAGGTGGAGGTCTCCAACTGTGAAATTAAGAAGATTTTAGAGCGTACTGTGGCGTCCACGAGGAAGAACTGGAGTGCCCTACTTCCGGATGCTTTGTGGGCATATAGGATGGCTTATAAAACACCTATAGGCACCACGCCTTTTAGGTTGGCGTATGGCCGGGCCTGTCACCTACCGGTCGAGTTGGAGCACAAAGTGCATTGGGATCTAAGAAGGCTAAACATGAGTTACAATGAAGCGGGAAGGAAGAGATTTCTGGAATTGAATGAGTTGGATGAGCTATGGATGATGGTGTATGAGAACACACGGATATACAAGGAGCGCACAAAGCTGATCCACGATCGCCACATCCAGGTGCGCACGTTCAAAAAGGGAGACAGTGTTTTGTTGTTCAATTCATGACTCAAGTTGCATCCTGGGAAGCTAAAATCCTGGTGGAGTGGACCGTTCGTGGTAGAGGAGGTCAAACCACACGGCGCGATCTTAGTGTGTGATGGTGATACCACGTTCTTGGTAAATGGACAAAGGTTGAAGCTCTATTTTGGTGAGAACTACAAGAGGAAGGTGAATGAGGTCAAACTCATTTCCGTTCCGGATGCATGAGGTGCCGAAATCCGTCTAGCCTAAGACGTTAAATAAGGGCGCTTGTTGGGAGGCAACCCAACCATTGGTACCTTAGTTTAGTTCATTTACATTCATAGTTTAATTTGTTTTTACTTAATTTTTAATGTAAACAAGATAGTGTGATCAGTGTGTTCTTTGTGCAGGCTGGGGCAGAGTCGATACTATCGACGCATTGGTCGATGGTATCGACCATGGAATAGGTTGACGACTGTAGATTTTGCATTGCGTCGATACCATCGACGGCCTCGTCGATGGTATCGACAGACCTACAGCCATATCGACAAATAAAGGTCGATGGTATCGACGTTCCAGTCGATACCATCGAGATCTCTGAAGATTTACAGAAGAAATCGACTCAGTGAAGTCGATACCATCGACGGGCGTGTCGATGGTATCGACACTTTCAAGTGAAAAAGGCAGCAGCCGGTCTCGCGAGGATTTACCCTAATCAGGATAGTCGATACTATCGACTCACGTCGATGGTATCGACCATCCACGTCACTGATCCGTGCGAACGAATCAACGGCGATCGCATCATCCACGTCATCGATCCGGGTGAAGCGTTGATACCATCGACCCATGTCGATGGTATCGACACGTCAGCGATCTGGGTTTCAAGATCCAGCCATCGACAATCGTCGATACTCGCGATGGGGGCGGATAGCATCGACTAGTGTCGATACCATCGACTCGCGTCAATGGTATCGACGGGTCAACAGTGGTGCCGGCCAAGTCTATTTAAGGAGATTCATTACGTCAGTTGACATCACACCTTCAGAGAGATCTCCTCCCTTTGCGCCGAGCACTCCTCTGAGCCGTCCAAGCTGAAGAAGAGCAGCAATGAGCGAAGGTCTTCATCGAGCGGAGATTCAACTCTCCAATCTTCACCGAGCTCTCTTTCTGATCCCCATCTCTCGTTGCCAACATGGTGAATGTGACCGGAGCTTCTTCCTCACGCGCGACTCCGCTGGGAATCCCAGAATTCGTGCCACCACCGCCATCATCGATCGCACATCCCCGACTTGTCCATCCTTCCTCAGAGGTCCGGAAGATCTACGAGGAGATCATGCGGAGGAAGATAGAGCCCACCCGGTTTGTGGACCAGGAGATGATCCGAGATCTCATATTTGAGGCCAACTTGGCCTATGTTCTGAATGGGCAGGCCCGTCACACACCAATAAGGCCTGGCGAACTGGAATTTCACCAAGATGGCATGTTCTGAATGGGCAGGCCCGTCACACACCAATAAGGCCTGGCAAACTGGAATTTCACCAAGATGGCCAGCCATTCTTCGGTGACTGGCCCACGTACAAGGAATTGGTGGCAGAATTCATGGCGTCACTGGACGTCTGCGTCGTGCCCAACGACATTATAGCTACCGACCGCGAGTGGATCCAGGGCTGGGTGTCTTTCCGGCTATACAACCACGACTACACCCTCACGCTCAAGCAGTTCAACATGATTTTCAACTGGAATCATTCCCAGTATGACTACCGGCGGCCGGACAGCCGCACCGACTACGACGCGATCTTCGCCGAGCTGGTGATGGTGCCGCAAGGAAAGTCGGTGAGCTACCACAATGCAGCGGTAGCCGATTTTGAGCATCCTTTCATCCGGGTCTTACACCGGATGCTCAGTTCCATAGTTTTTGCTCGGGGTGATCTGGCCCTCAGCAAATTTCAGGGGTCGGACCTTTTCTTTCTGTATAAACTCCTGAAGAAAAAAGAATGTAACTGGGGTGCTTTCTTTCTACAACAAGTATTGGACATGAAGAGGAGTACAAGAAAAGCGCCGATTCACTTCGGCGGGCTCATCACCAAGCTGGCTTCATACCTTGGCTTGAATTTCCAGACCCTCACTCCTCTATCTACTAGGAGCAAGGTAAACTTGGAACATTTGCTCAAGTCCAATCTCCTACTTCTTTGAGATGGCGTGGCATTTGCACACTGCCACGTAAATCAAGCATATCAAGAATGTTCTCTTCCCGATCCAGTTTTCAACATCAAAGGTGCACAACATTTCCGGTGGCCAATCATAGCCATCGCAGACTCCGATGAAGAAGGCGGAGATGACATAAATGATGATGCAGCTGAGGAGGAAGAGGAGGCATTTACACCTCTTCGAGCACGAGTGGCACCACGGAAGCGTCCTCGGATGCATCCGGGTGCATCTTCATCATCTCAGCCTACTCCGCCACCACCACCGCCCTCGCAGCCAAGCGAGGATGTCTATTCCATGTAGGGCATGTACACTATGCTGCATGATATACAGCAGTCGCAGCAGTAGCAAATGGGGATGTATACCGGTATTCAAGACACTACGAACCGGATACTGGACAACCAAAGGGCGATGTTCGAGAATGAGCGTCTTCTCCTTGACAACCAACAACAGATACATGATCGGTTGTATCGGATGGAGATGCAGCAGGAGCCCTTCTACGACCACTATTGGAGCCAAAATTATTTTGGAGGTTATCCACAACCTCCACCCAGGGCCCAATTTGATCCAAGCTTCCAGAGGGAGTATCCTTCTTGGGACCCCACGGCGCCGCAGTACCCTCCTCCACCACCACAGGAGTGATCTGGTATCACTGTTCCAATCTTTAAGTTTGTTTTTGACTATGAGGCCATAGTCGAATTCAAGCTTGGGGGGTAGTAGGAACAACTTTATCTTTTACAGTTTTTAGTTTTTAACTTTATTGTTTTTGTTCTTGTTATTTGTTTCTTGCATTTTTAGTTTTTGTAGGATCCACATGCTATCTAGTGTAATCGTGGATGTCATAAAGTTTGTGTCATCTCATTAATTGTGTATGGGAAAATTAAGGGAAATTTAAAATTTTTGTGGTTGGAAAGCTTGTCTTGTTTAACCTTGGGCACATATCCTACGAAAATAATTGGTTTTCTCAACTTTAAAACAAAATTTCACAATTGTACTCCTAATGATTCATGAAAGTGGACGGAAATGGTTGTTTGAGCCTAAACTGACCAAATGGTAATGTGACTTTAATTGGATGTATGAGAGAGAAATCTCTTAACTACTGCACAGGTCAGTAAGGAGGGACATATAATATCTTTCTAAGGTTCAGTCACCTCGTCTTGTGATCTTTCCACCTCTTCGCTTTTCACAATCCACCACAAGAATTGGAAGTATGTTACAGTTTTAACCTCTTTGACTGCATGGCACATAGATAGGGCTTGCATTAATTCTTTTTCCATATGTTTTGCATAAAAAAGAAAAAAAATGAGAATAGTGGTACATGCACATTACCCTTAGGTGCATGCCATGTAGTTGCATTCATAATCATCATGCATAAAGTATATCATGTATCTCAATTTTTCTCCAATGGTGAATTAAATTGTTCCATACCTTCTAAATAGTGCAAATTTCTGAATTAGGAAGAAAAATAAGCCCGATAAAATATTCATTATCAATTATGGATATAAAGGGTTGAAAAAGAAAAAAAAGAAAAGAAAAAAAATCTGAAAGAAAATCTGCATAATGAAAAAAAAGAGTTATGTAGAAGCAACAAGAATAAGAAGGAGAAAGGAACATAATATCACCTGCATTTCGAGATAATTGAGTACATGATGTAGCTTAAATAGATGTCCATTTCGTTTTGAGATGGATGGGTAGAACATGCATCATTCCACCCAATTTTAGGCAATAGGGCATTTTTCATGTGCATTTGCAACATTTAGGACATTTTTGTTTTATGCATGTTGAAACTGTGTAATACTTCCACTTTCTTCCATGAACCACCCATCTTCATCCACCCGTTGCTCGGATTGGTAGGCCACCGTGAATTTCTCCTCACTAATGAATATCAGGAGAACTGCTTCCATGTAGATGGTAGTTAGGGCGAGAAACGTAGTATAGGAGATCACAGGATGCACCAAGTCTGAACTGGCGAGTTTTATTATGTTAACTGCCTTATGTGATAGTGTTCATCAGTTTTGAGGTCAATTTCTTTTATGGATGATTACTGTCGCCTTCAGGGTAATTACCGTTCCGTGGTTATTGAGGGCCGGTATGTGAATGTCCGGTGGGAGTCATATGGCATGTATGTTGTGATGCTTTGTTCTTTAGTTGACATTAGCAATTCTATTCTAAGGATTAGTTGCTCGAGGGCGAGCAACGTTCAAGCTTAGGGGAGTTTGATGCGATGATTTTGAGTCGCATTTATAGACCTATTTGATATGTGTTATATGCTTTTATTAGTCATTTTTATGGTTAATGTGGCATAATTCATCCACTTTGGTCTTTGCTACTATTTTATGTCAAATCCCCTTTATTTCATCATTTTGAGCATTAATCATCAAAATATTATTATTTGTGTGAACTTATGTGATCTTGTGTTTGAATTTCAGGACAAATGAGTATTTGCTTCCGTCGATATCATCGACTGAAGTCGATACCATCGACATGATCACAGGTTGCCAGACAAAAGGAGCAGCAAAGCGTCGATACTATCGACATGGATGTCGATGGTATCGAGATACCATCATCTTGTTGGCGAGGTAGCAGTCGATAGTATCGACACCAAGTTGATACCATCGATGCATGGAGGCTACAGCGACGCAAAATGACAAAAATCGTCGCTACAGGTTCGTCGATACCATCGACCCGCGTCGATGGTATCGAGATGATGTCGGGTGCGACAAAGGAAGGGTTTGCAGCCGGCCGCTACTACAGAGGGTCGATACCATCGACTCGCGTCGATGGTATCGACACTGTAGGATATGAGTTGGTTTCCTAATGATCTCAATCGGACGGCTATGGTTAATTAGCGACCTAATGACCGAGATATACCTAATGACGGCCGCCCAGAATGGGGAGAGGATCTCATTATCCATTGCACGAGTACCGAGGAGCGGTAGAGAGGAGAACGTAGGCTAGAAGCTCATACTTGTTGATCCGGAGGCCGAAGGAGACAGATTCCACCACCAAGAGGCGGTAGAGCACGCATTCTAAACCGAGGATCAACCGGTTCTTCTCCGTTCAGGGGTTTTCCCTTTCATTCCACATTTTTCACATGTTTTCCCCTATTTCTACCATGTACTTGTGTGAGATGAACATGTGGGGCTAATCCCCTTTATCTTTAGGACCGGGAGTAGCCCGGGAATTCATTGTATGACGATTTTATAATAGTGATTCATATCTTATCTCTTAAATCTGTGGTATAGTTTTGTGTTATCGATATATTGTTATGCTTGATTACCATAATAATAACCTAATGCCCTTAATCACTTTGAAAGAAGGATTAACGGTTGAAAAGAGACGAAATCTACATTAATCGATAAATCCCTTGAACAAGGCAGTGTAAAATTAATGGTGGAAACTGAGAGATCGTTCATAATGCACCTAGTTTAGGGTATAGGTTACTACGATGGTGGAACTGACCTAAGCTTAGGTAGTGAATTGCACCACGACAGTGGGCAATTCTGTTTTCAGGCCACTACCCGGATAGAGAGATAAAATTGAGGCATTATGTAAAATCTAATACAATGAAAACCAGCGGTGAAACCGCAATCCTAAAGATACCCTTTTGAATTGATTAAACCAACATTTAATCGATTGCTTCTTTGGTTTTGTTTTTATTTCTCTTTTATTTTTAACAACAACTCTCAACTTGTTAATTGGCTTACCTGATCGCGAGTAGTTAGTAGGAGTCCCCGACGATTGCACGTATCCCTGAGTTCGACTCGGGCCTCACAAAGGCCTGTACTACTCGACACGTTCACTTGCATTTATACGCACGGTAAAATTGCGTCAGCCTCAAACACTTTGAGTATTACTTTTACTCCCACTGAATCTTTAACAACTCAGTTATCCTATTAACAAAACAATTTTGTTATTGGATAGGGATTAATAGTAACATTCAACTGTCGTGGTTTATAGATAAACTTTTTGAAAGAAACTACTTTCTCAAGGTGGGTTTAAATCCTTTAGATCTATTGGAACATTCCCAAATCATATCATATATGATGTCTTATAAACCATTCATGTGGTACATTATTTTGTGATAGGTATATATATGTGAGGATATAAGAAGATTCATTTAATTGATACTTATATTATGACTCATCATGGTACAATTCCTTCATTCTGATACATCATCATATTTAGATAGATTTGACTTGTGACACATTATCATAGTTCATTCCTAAAGGTACTCAAGGTATTGATATAAAGTATTTCAATATTTGATCATATCAAAGCATCTTAATACTTTCATCAACGTCACTTCATTTACAATATCCTTGAACATTTTCAAGAGAATAATGCTTTCATTTCATTTGGTACATATCATCAAATTACCAGTAAATGAAAATGAAGTATCAGTTAATTATCTATAGCTTTCATTCCATAAGATCTTCATGCATCATATTTATGAAGTCTAATGGAATACTTATCCTCCCACTACATCTAGTGAAGGATGTCATGTCATATTTGTGCATAAATAATATTTTCATGTTTTCTTAGGTTCAATAACCAAGGGAATCATATCAACATTGATATGTATTCTAGGCATGCACTTCTCATATTCATGAAAGATGACTAATGCTAATGATGGTATTGAGTTATCAATTATAATCCTTTGTTATAAACATTATAAGCATTCATCCATGGATCATTTTGCATAAATATCACAAGATGTTTTAGGGCCAATGTCATTCAAGATTATATATTTGAAATATAAGAACTAATAATTCTTTATTGATAATCATCTTTGTACATACAAGATGCATAAAGAAAATGCTTCTATTATAATGACATAATGAAATAGCAGTTCTAATAACTCTATTACATTCCCGTTGGGCTAAGATAAATTTAGACTATGACTTATGCAACACTTGCTCCACCTTGTCCATATTTGTCCTTCCATGAAGGCATGTACTTCTTGTCAGATGTTATATATTAGTATGTTAGATCTCTATTTGGTATCACATACCAAAATGAATAAGTAATCAAATTTATCTTATGTTGTTTATACATGAAGTGGAGGCCTCAGTGCCATCTGTATTCTTCTTTAGTTCCTCTAACCAGAGTGGGAAATTTCTCTTCTAATGTCTAGGCTGGTGACAATGGTGACAATCACTTCTTTGTTTCTTTACTCCACCTTTTGCCTTGAGATCTGAAGACTTGGGCTTCTGGCTAGCTTTAGAACTCTTATCAGCCCCCCTTTGTCTTTTTATCATCTTCAAAGACTTGGTCTTGTCTTTCTTCATTTGTGTCTCAGCTGTCCTCAGCATGCCCAACAACTCTGTCAATGACTTGCCAAAGTCATTCATGTTGTAGTTCATGACAAACTAACTATATGGCTCTGATAGGGACTACATAATCATGTCAATGGCCAACTCTTGGCCCAAGGGGAATCTTTGTCTGGCTAGGTTCTCCACATACCCAATGAGCTTGAGCACATGAGGACCTACTGGGTCACCTTCTACCATGGTACATTTGAGCAACACCTTGGAGACATCATATCTCTCTTGTCTTTCCTGATCTTGATTCATGTTCTTGAGATGTGTGACCATCTCAATGACACCCATGTTCTCATGCTTGCTTTGTAACTCATGGTTCATGGAGCATAACATGTGACACTTGACATCTACACCATCTTCAGTATGCTTCTTATAAGCAACCTTGTCAGCCTTTGGTGCATTTTGAGGTGGTTCTTTTGGTTCTGGCATTTTCAGGACATAGAGATTGTGCTCCTATGTGAGAACAATTCTTAGCATCTTGAACCAGTCATGGAAGTTATTCCAAGTAAGTTTGTCCTTCTCAAGGACCGATCATAGAGAAAAGTGATTGTTTGTTTTTGCCATTTGGTTCTATAAAACAGTTTGCAATTATATCAAAAACTCATTTTTGATTTGATTTGATTTGATTAAATTTTGACAATAATAATTAGGTCTTTAATTAATTATCATTCTAATTATTTTGTTTAAATTGACAACCCTCAAGTATCAATTCAGAAAATTGTAGCAAACAATTTTCTAATGATCTAAGATCCAAAATGATTCAATTATTATCCGATCTATGCTAGCATCTATAATCAACCATTAAGGTAGGCAATCATGCCAATTGTATCATATGAAATTCTTGGATAGATGATATGCACAACACTTTGCAATGACCATATGCATGCCTCTGGGCTTGGGCTCTCCAAGTCACTAGTTAATCCTGACACAATAGCCAATATGATAGATACACACCATGCTTTGTGCAAATATACATATCTACCATCACATTACCACGAGATAGACTGCGCACCATGCTTTATGCAAATCTAGGCTTGGTCGATCAAGTTTTTCATATGTATTGCTATTCGAAAGCATCTTAGACTTAATATGTTTGATTAAGAGGTTATATATATATATATATATATATATATATATATATATATATATATATATATATATATATATATCATATATATACATATATTGTATCCAAACACCACATATGTAGTATGTATCATATACATGTTATATCCCACAACGTAAACATGCAATATAAAACAAAAAGCAATGGTTATGGCCATGTCTACTTGTAATTCCTTGGAGCCACAAGGAATTATTTCCACCTAGTTCAATCATCACATCACATGTATGAACCTATCATTGATGTAGATTTATGCTTGCCAATCTAGATAGATTGGTTCAACCCTTGAACCGTTCATCTCGCCTACTGGATGGTTGGTTGGTCCTCCTATCTGATCGATGTTTGGACTCCTTCCAAACGGTCAATTGGGCCTTCTGGGATGGTCAGCTGGCCTCCTATCTAATCGATGTTTGGACTCCTTCCAAACGGTCTTGTGGATCCACCAGATGGTCGTCTGGTTCCATTTCTCTATCCTCCTTAGTACTCTAGATGGTCGGCTCATCTCATGAATAGGTCATCTCAACTGGCAGTGAACATCTTCAATATCATTGCAAGAAAAGAAACTATCCTATTTCTACTTTATTATATTGAATGAGAGAAACCTCAAGTTACATTTGAGGGGAAAAAAGGTAGGAAAGTATTGCTTTTACATTGGGAAGAGAGAGGTAGAGGCTCGACACACATACCAAGATAAACAAGAACCAAACCATCCAACTACACACATATATAAGGTTTAGGCCATAACCACGCTACACATCCAACATCAAAACCAATTTTAGGGCAACACATGTAAGCTATATATATATATATATATATATATATATATATATATATATATTAGTTTGAGATTATCTGGTCTTTGATCGGATACACATATGAGAGAAGTTTAAATATTCATCTTGATTATCCTAAATCATAGTAAATTGACGTGGCTCTGCTACCACTATTGGGAAATACAGACACAGAGCATAGAAGCATGATTTTTTTTATCTATCTATATTTCCATAACAATAAAATTACGTCAACTACTATGAAATAGGAAGGATGGTTTTAACGAGTTATACCTAGTCTTGGAGTAAGTTTAGTGACAAAACCTGCTTCTTTGCAACTACTGACTAGTTTCTCTCAGATGGTGGTTGTGCAGCTCCTGGTTTTCATCATGAACAACTGTCTGAGCAACCTCTCCAGCATTTCCAATGGTCTGGCCACAGACTGCATGTTGACCTTTCTCTCTGAGTAGCAACCAAAGGAATCCAGCCTCTAGAGTAGTCCACACGAAGAAACTAGAACTCCTTTCTTTCACCAAGAACAGACAGGATAGAGTTGTCCCTCCTGTTGGTGTACTAGTCACGAACCTGCTCTCCCACAATGACACTACTCAGTTGTTCTCTCCCGTTGGTTGTCCCTCCTTGTCGAGTAGGACATGCCTGGGCTCTCTTAGTTACCACAACCAGAGAGGACAACAATTGTCACAGGAACTGATTATCAGTTGTCTGTGTTGTGTCTTGGGAAGCCCCCAATACCCCTCTATTTATAGTAGAGGTTAGGGTCAGGGTTCCCAATATGTATGGGATTGTATGGGAGTGGAAAGGACTGGAAGAACTTGAACTTTTAGAACATGTAACAGCCGAAACGGCCATTTCACACATTCAAATGTTTGTTTGGTGTGCGAGAAGGTCATCTCACACTACCAAACGGCCATTTGATAGTTTCTCAATCGCACACTAATTTGGAAATTTCGATTCTAATTAATATACATATTAATTTTACTTGGTCTTCAAGTATATGCAATTGAAACTATTCGGGAAACATCCTGAACCTTCATTCGGCCCCAACCAGGCCGCCTCACCCAAGCGAGATGCCCATCTCACTCACCCTGACGGCCATCTAGTGAGTTGAGATGAGCTGACCAGTTCAATCATATTGAACTGATCGGTCCAATCATATTGAATTGATCAGTTCAACAGTAGAACTAAGACAATTCAAACTCTGATTACCCTAACAACTCAAATGGCCATCTCAACTACTTGAGACGCCCATCTGGCTGCCCAAACGGCCGTCTCACTCAGTGAGATGGTCGTTTGACAGACTTGGTCAGCTAATTGAGCGATCAATTTCCTGAATTGAATACCTAAACACTTTAGTAATCAATCCAATTGTCATTCAAGATCAAACTCCTCTTCTAGATGAGTTCCTATGTGTGTGACTCTATATGTCCCATATCACATTGGCAGTGAGTTTTCATAACTATATTATGACATCACAAGCAAAGAGTGGTGCCTCGTCACACATTAGTGCTACCCAAGTGAAATGAAAGTTGGAGAATAAATTCAACCTACAATCTTTGTAAGGTTTTATAACGATTATATAATCCTCTATCATTGATATCTAATATGAACTCAAGGCATGGTTATCCATCCTCTCAACGTTCAATCCTTGTTTCTTAATCTAAGAGCAGACTGTCTGAGATAATGTGACCTCAATATTATATATTGATTCACATGTGCATGCACATGCATTTCTCGATCTCACTTATCAAGTGGCCAAGATATCATACTCCAGTCGTAAGGGCAAATTCCATATCTATCACTTGTAGTCTATCCCCATGTGTCAAAGTCACCCAATTCTCACAGCTATAACAACCCATGTTTTAGGACTGTATTTGATGATGTCAAAGTGTACCCAACGATATGTGACGAGTACAAAAATTCCAGATCTAAGAATAACAATCACCACCTTCATGAGAGATGGTTGTAACCACCAAAACCATGTGTCACTTAGGTGAGTCTATCTGGTACATTGTTTCCTAACATGTATTTGTGTGCTAGGTTTGATATTGCCATATCATGACTAATGAGATTTAGTCATCAACCAACTCACACTCTGATCTTATGTGTTATTGTTGTCTATCAACCTTCCACAATAACAACCGATCTAAGACAAAATGAGAATATGCATACTCTTAACATCCGTATGATCTCATCCACAAGGATAGTAACTTGACAATATATGTCATTGAGTAATATAATTCTCTATACATTCACTATGTAGCTTCATTATCTCATAACTGAGTGAAACAAAAGAATTGGAAGGTTTCTTTTATTTATGTTATCATTAATCAAATACTTTAGGTAATTATGACATGTCAATCGTTGGCTCTACGGGCATACCTTACCAACAATCAATGGATAGGAGATGTGAACCAATTCCTTATCAAGCACAATGTGACTGGCCGCATCAATGCCAACCACCAAGGAAAATGAGGAATCTTTCTTTTTAAGAAAAAGGCTAAGGCAATTATCTCAGAGAACAGAAAGAATGATATATTCCATGGTCGAAAACATATATATACAAGTGGCAAATAAGATCCAAGGTATTAGATATACTTGTCACCCAAAAAAAGGTGAGATTCTTCTATGAAGTGGACCTTATCCACAAGCCCAACCTTTGAATTATTATCTACCAGGTTGAGGATCTTTCTCCTACTTAAGGTTCTAGATCTACAAATTAGGGTACCTGCGTTAGAATATTCTTATGGTGGAGAGAGCATTCTATTAATAGAAAAAGAATCCATCTAAGATAGAACTATTTGTATAAAAAATTGAGTGTAAGCATCAAATAATCCATATTTCTCTTAGTAACTCTAGGAATCATGAGCAAAGTATTTAGGTGAATCAGGTAATGGTCAAATGACTTGAGAACACTCGTAGATCAAGATATGGTGGGAGGTGATATCCTTGAACATATTAAGGTCTATCAACCAATATGTTTTATCAATTAGTGGTCAACCATTAGGTTATAGGAATAATTACAAAGATGAAGTCAAAGGAGTCCTTATACATTAGATGATTTAATCAAGGATATCTCAATAGATTTAGAACGGGCTAACCATAGAAAAAACAATGTTATAGACTATAAATCATCTTATCAAATTAACGGGATTCTAACTAGCTGAGGACGTTGATCATGCTATGGTCGGTGCATGGTTATATATAATTCAAAGTCCATGTAACGACAACCAAGTTGTGCAATCAGGTCAACCAAATTGGCCTAGATGGTTATCCTTTTGTTGGTGATGGATTTTGAACCATATCATATTATATACCCATGTTAGGTTTAGGTTTTGTTTAGTCCAATACCAAACTGATTCCTTTTTATTCATTATTAGGTTATGGACAAACGTAAGGGTTTCTACAAATATCTCAAAATGATCACTAGTACATTTTCAGTCTCTAACGTCGCTTCCGCTAACATCACTTATATTAGAAAAACCGACCGAATAAGCTAAAACCGAAGCAACAAGTCATTAGAAAAAATCTGGGTACCACTTTTAGCTATTGGGTCGGTTTTTTAAGGATAATCGACGCTAGAAAAGACCCGCAAAATCATCAAATTCGCAGCACACATAAACATAGAATCATTTTTATTTGAAAACCGACCCAACAAGCTTCCCGCGGAGAAAATTTGTTTTAATTTTGCCTTCAGCGCGTCGATCTATAGGGTCGGTTTATTAAAATAAGTGACCTAGTTACTTGCCGTCCGCGCAGAGACCCTCTTGGGTCGGTTTATCAGTGTGACCGTCCCTAGAAGTCTTCCGCACATAGATCCTCTTGGGTTGTTTTTTTCTCTTTAGCCGTCCCTATAAGCTTCCGTTCTTCCGAGCACTCTCTCGGGTCGGTTTTTCAGAACGACCGTCCCTAGAAGTCTCCGCGCAGAGACCCTTTCGGGTCGGTTTTCTAATATAGTCGTCCCTAGAAGTCTCCATACAAAGACCCTATCGGGTCGGTTTTTTGATTTAACCGTCCACATAGACGCCGGAAATAGGGACCTCTTGGGTCGGTTTCCTTGCATAACTGACCCGAGAAGTATTAGAAACCCTTTTCTCTCACTCGCACTCTCACTCACTCGCACTCTCACACTCCCCACTCTCGCACTCTCCTTCTCCTCACTGTCGTCTCTCTCGTTCTCTCACTATCGCCCTCACTCTCGCTGATGCCAAGGTCCCGCGCTGCCAAAGTCTCGCCACCAGCTTGCCGCTCGCCACTCTCCTCTCACCAGCTTGCCGTTCGCCGCCGTACGTCGCTGTCGTTGTCGTAGCTCACTAGCTCACCGCCAAAAGCACCGCCAAGGTCTCACCGCCGATGCAATAGCTCACCAACTCGTCGCTGTTGTCGTAGCTCACCAGCTCGCCGCCAAGTTCTCGCCGCCGTTGTCGTAGCTCACCAGCTCGCCGCCATGGTCGCTGTTGTTGCTTCTCCAAAAGCCGCCTGCCGCCGACACACCTTCTTCTCTCGCGCGGCCCGGCCGTGTTGATAACAGCAAACGAAAAGCTTTTCCTCCACGCTCGCGCTCGACAGGTAAGATTTTCCATTTCCCATTTCAATCTTTGTGTTGTCCTTTACACGGCTATGTTTGTGCTCTTCCTTATGTTGGGGTGTAGCACGACAGTGTTGGTGTCTTTTGCACGGTCGTGTTGGTGTCTTTTGCACGGCTAAGTTGAAATGCCAGTGTTGTACCACGGCTGTGCTAGGTACACTGGTCGTGTTGCCTGTCTTTTGCATTTGAGTTGTACCACAGCCGTGCTAGGTACACTGGTCGTGTTGGTTATCTTTTGCATTTGAGTCTTGATTTACTGTTATCTATTATGAAAGATCCTGCATGATGTTTAATTTACGTCTTTCTATTTATTTCTGTTAAGAGCACCTAATTGATTATTCAATTCAGTACATATAAATGAATGTTTATCTGGTAAACCAACCAATAAGAAAAACATGTATTCTTTTATATCTACATTTTATTATCAATCACATATGTAATCATTGTATACAATCTAAAAATACAAGGGTAGACATTATTTAGTTTTAGATTGACACTTTAGGGTTTATAGATGAGACCACCTATGCATAAATATGACAAATACATTTATATATAAACTTAGAAACCCATTCAAAATTTATTCATTAGGAGTAAATTTTGGATAGTCCCGGATATGGAACTATTTTTGGATATTTAATCTCACTTAGGATGTAGCTGTATAATGTATGTTTAGTTTTGAATAAAATTTTTAGTAGTATTTCCTCATTTGTTCTCTGGGTACATATGTGAGTGGTTATTTGCCATTTACATTGATGTACTTGGAGAACTAAGGGGAGATGTTGTTGAAATTTTATCGAAAACTAAACATACATTATACAATTACTAGTGAGGTTAAATATTCAAAAATGGGATAGGTGGTACACTTTAGTATAAAATTAATGAATTTCCTATCAAAAAAACCTTACAACTTATAGTATCAATATTAAATGCTCAGTTTGATAATTAATTTTAATGTGATCTAGAAAATGGATCGAAGTTGGATGTCTATCAAGAACCATTGCAGTCCAGAGTTTACCAAAGGTGTTGATGAATTTATCAGATTTGTTGAGGAACATAGGAAACTACCTACAGATAGGTTCTATTGTCCATGTAGAAATAGTGGTAACAATTTGAAAGTTGTTATTGTTGGGGAAATTAAGAATCATGTCATATGTAATGGGATCATACAAGGTTACAATGAATGGTATTGGCATGGAGAGAAACTTAATTATGGATGAGAAAATGTTGATACTAATAGTGGTGACATAGAAGATATAGATAATGATGTTAATGTCAATGATGAACCGATTCAGGATGACCTGATTCAGGATGATATGGTTGATGAGATGCTACGTAGCTATCAGGACAATGTCATTGATCGACCTTCTTTATTTGCAAACATTGTCCATGATGCTTAAAAACCACTATATAAGGGTTGTACTAAGTTCACGAGGTTGAGTGTTGTGATGCGATTATATACTCTTAAAGCTCAAAACCGGTGGAGCGATAAGAGTTTCACTTCATTGTTGTCTTTGTTAAAGGAAATTCTTCCTGAAGGCAATGAGCTTCCAATTTCTACATATCAAGCAAAGAAAATAATGTGCCCAATGGGAATGGAGGCTAAGAAGATTCATGCATGTCCAAATGATTGTGTGTTATTTCAGAAGGACTATAGTGAGTTGATAAATTGTCCCAAATGTGGTGCGTCAAGGTACAAGACTACAAATTCAGCTAAGGCTAAAAATGGCTCTCCTGCCAAGGTGATGTGGTATCTACCAATAATACCACGATTTTAACGCTTATTTGCTAATACAGAAGATGCGCAAAATTTGTCTTGGCATGGGGAGTTAAAGGTAAATGATGATCGCGTCCTACGACATGCATCTGATTCACCACAATGGAAGAAAATTGATTTATTATACCCTCAATTTGGTAAAGAAACAAGGAACTTAAGACTTAGACTCTGTACAGATGGAATGAATCCATATGGTACATTAAGCAGCCAACATAGCACGTGGCCTGTTATGATTGTTATATACAATCTTCCTCCTTGGTTGTGCATGAAAAATAAGTATGTCATGTTGGCAATATTGATATCAGGGCCCAAGCAACCTAGAAATGATATTGATGTTTACCTTCAACCTCTAATTGATGACCTAACAAAATTATGGGAAGAAGGTGTTATGACATATGATTCTTCACGTAAAGAGATCTTTCCTTTGCATGCTATGTTGTTTTGCACGATTAATGAATTCCCAACTTATGGAAATTTGTCTGGATATAGCATAAAAGGATACAAAGAATGTCCTATTTGTGAGGAAAATGCTGATTCAATTCGACTGAAACATGGTGGTAAAATCGTATATCTTGGTCATCGGAGGTTTCTCCCACCAGTGCATCCTTATCGAAGGCAACGCAAAACCTTTAATGGGTCAACTAAGGAACGAAGTGCTCCTAAACCTATACCAGGAAATGTTGTATATGATAGGGTGAAACATATTGTTAATGAATTTGGAAAGAGTTCAAGTAGTCGTATGCTCGTATGTGACAAATCTCTATACAAGAAGAGGTCAATATTCTGGGATCTTCCTTATTGGAGATTTTGACAATAAGACACTGCATTGATGTCATGCATGTTGAAAAAATGTTTGTGATAACATCATTGGTACGTTATTGAACATACCAGGAAAGACTAAAGATGGCATCAAATCTAGAAAAGATTTAGAATTAATGGGTATAAGAAAAGAATTATCAGTTGAGATCAGGGATCGCCACACATATTTACCACCAGCTTGTTACACTTTGTCCAAGAAGGAGAAAAATACTTTCTGTGAGTGCTTGTATAATATTAAGGTTCCACAAAGATACTCTTCTAATATTCGTAGATTGGTATCAAAGAAGGATCTGAAGTTGATAGGTCTCAAATCTCATGATTGTCACACCATAATGCAACAAATTTTACCTGTGGCTATTCGATCTATATTTCTAAAGCATGTAAGGTTTGCAATCACAAGACTCTGTTTCTTCTTCAATGAAATATGCAACAAAGTGATACATCTTGATACTCTCGATAAATTAAAAAATGATGTAATTGTTACCATGTGTCATCTTGAAATGTACTTTCCTCCTTCATTTTTTGATATCATGGTTCATCTTGTAGTACATAAGGTGAAGATGTTGGGTCCAATTTTTTTACATTGGATGTATCCATTTGAACGCTACATGAGTGTTTTTAAAGGTGATGTTCAGAATCGTTATCGTCCTGAAGGGAGTATTATTGAGGGTTATGTGGCTAGGGAAGTGATGGACTTTTGCAACGATTTTTTTGAATTCCAATGAAACTTCTAGTGATCTAAAAAATGATCTTATTACTGAGTCTTATTGTGGCAAAGGAACTCTGGGAGCACGAGAGAAAGGAATTAGTCGTGAGTTGTGGGAACAAGCACATTTGTATATTTTACACAATGTCGATGAAGTTAGTAGCTACATCACAGAACACAATGATCTTATCAAGAAAAATCATCCGTGATCCATTTCAATGTGGCTTGCAAGAGAGCATAATCGAACATTTATTAGGTGGTTTGAAGAGAAAGTCTTTAAGCAGCTATCTGAATCACCAAATAATGTTGCTGAGAACATAAAATGGCTCGCCTTTAAGCCAAATATGGATGTCATGTCATATGAAGGTTATGACATAAACAGATTTTTATATTACACTAAACGTCAAGATGAAAGTAGTGTAGTCCAAAATAGTGGGGTCACTGTTAAAGCTTGTTCGTTGTATTTTTCTAGAAAGATAAAAGACCACACGAAGCTGAGATGTCGTATTTCGGCATCATTGAGGACATATGGGAAATGGACTATACAAATTTCAGAGTTCCTATCTTTAGATGTAATTGGGTTGATAACAACAAAGGCATTTTAGTAGATGAGTTGGGTTTCACATTGGTGAATTTTGAAAAATGGAGAGAAAGATGAACCATTCATCATGGCAGACCAAGCAAAACAAGTATTCTATATTGATGACCCAACAAATAAAAATTGGTCTATCGTTCTTCACGGAAAAAGACAGTTTACTGTGGATCCTATAAATGAAGAAGAATACTACGAAAAGTATGATGATTCCAGCCCATTTTCAGTTGGTCTGCCAAGTGTCAATGTTGAAGTTAACACATATGACTTATATACACGTCAAGACCATGTTGAAGGAATTTTACTTGACTAACAACTCAACCAAAACTAGAGGCATGTATTATCATTCAAGCACACATTTTATTTTATCATGTATACATTTTAATATATATCACCACTTGTTCTTTTATTATCACTTATGTTTTCTTTTATCATGTATATTTGCAGGTTGTTCTAAAATGGCAAGTGAAGATGAACATTCTGATCATGAGCATGAGGATGCTAGTGGTGATGTTAAGAAGAGTAGAGGTCCCACAGTGATGTGTCGGTTGCAAGATCTTAGGACAAAAGGGGAGAAATTGCCAATCCAGTTTGAAAGGGGAGGAGCACCTATTGGGGAACACACTAGTACTTTTAAGCATTATGTAGGGGCAACCGCACGCAGTAAGGTGCCAATAGATATAGAAAACTGGCATGATGTTCCTATTGGCTAGAAAGACCTCCTTTGGAAAGATATATCTGTGAGTTGAATTTTGATACTATATTATCTTGTTTTTTGTTTATTGATTCCAGTTTTTTGTTTTGACATATACTTTTTGAAATAAGATTATTGCTTCATTTGTATATAGGGTGTTTTCATTTAAATGAAAAAGACCACAGGAAAAGACTGCTACAGCGTTGTGGTGTACGATGGAGGGTATTTAAGACCTATCTTAAAAAGGATTATATAGATAATCCTAATCAAAAGAAGAAAGCAACAGACGTATATATTTTTATAGATCCTGAGGTGTGGGATAGATTTGTTGCACAAAGAAAATCAGAAGAGTTTCAGGTATACAATTAATGTTTTTATATATGTATATGTTTGCCAAGTTGTAAATTGCAATACCTCATTTTAAATGATCAGGCTATTCACGAGGCCCAAAAGGAAAGACGGGCCAAAAATGTGCATAACCATCACATGGGATCCCTTAGTTATGCCCAGCGCCGAGAACAACTGGAGAAGCAAATCTCTTCTGGAGAAGGGTCTAGCACAACTCAAGTTGAGTGTCCACCCCGTTATAAAATTTGGCTTGATGCTAGAAAAAATAAAGCAGGTGAAATTACCAACCCTGCAACTAAGGAGGTGGCACAAAAGATGGTAAGTTCATCACAATTAAGTAATTAAAGAGTAGGATTTAATAATATCTAATTGTTTGTTATTTAATATTTTCATTAAATATGAATAGGATGATCTCTATGAGCAAAGAAAACAAGGAAAGTTCATACCAATTGGACGCATTGATGAACTATCAGTTGCTCTTGGTACGAAAGAGCATTTTGGCCGTGTTAGGGGATTAGGAGCTGGAATAGGATTCAAGACTTATTATGGGCCTTCACAATCTAGAAGAGGTCGTACAGTTACACATGACGAGGTTGAAGCATTAGTATCACAGAAAGTGCAACAAATATTGTCTTCATTTCAGCCTATTCAACCTTCTCCACCTCCTCAAACCGTGTGTATCTCAGATGATGAAGTACAAGCTCGTACTCCAATTGTAGAAGGTCATGGGAGCACTCCCAATGAACCACCACAACAATCTACAGTAAGTTTGTTCTATATGTTGATATGATATATATAATATAGTAGGTATCTGGTTTACCGCTTTGTATATAACTTATATTATTTCAACTAGGTTGGTATGAACTGTAAACTTGCAGTGGAGGCTCCAGAGTACAATGTTGTGGCAGAGGGTAAGGTATACAACATCGGTGGTACATTGCATTGTCAATCAGTTTCTGATGACATTTGTCGTGTGTCCATCCATCTTGTGTATGACGGAATGGGGGACAAACCACTACCCGTACCTTCTTTTGAATATGGTACAGTTGATGAAGCAGAGGGTGCTATGGTGGGATGGCCTAGACACTTGGTTATCATTGACAAGGTATATCTACATGTTTTTCATATTTGACTAGCTACATATATGAACTCGTTTAATATAAGTATGTATTTAATTAACATGTTTGTAAACCAAAAGGTAAACATCCTAGTAGTCGTCCTCCTATGCCCAAGCCTTCTTTCATTCCAGAAGCCACATTTGATGAATTGGGAAATAGAAGTAAATTTTTGGCTCGATACTTAGCAAACCAAAGCCTAGGATCACATATGGTGGTCAATTTAACAGAAGATGCAGTTGGGAGGGGCTTTGAGAATTTTATTTTTCTTGATGATATTATAGAGTTGTTTCGGTATGATTGGCTAAATACTTCGATATTAGAAGTATGGATAAGGTAGAATTAATCAATATAGATTACTCGAATATATACATTTTTAGCTTATTTGTAACATATCAAATTTTCACAAATGTTTTACAGCCATTTATGTACTAAGATGACAAACTTTGATATAAAGAATGTTGGATTCTTAGTTCCTTCAGTCACTAGTCAAGTGCAGACACAAATGGATGATGTGAATGAGTACTTCAGTACAACATTCAAATATTTTGGTAGTGTGGGAAAGGAAATTATTCTAATTCCTTTTAATGTCCAGTAAGTATTATAATTCAATAGAATTCTAATATTGACTAAATTATAATTCTAGTTTCTGTTTTCAATATAAATTTACTCAGATCTAGACATTGGGAACTAGTGGTGGTTGTCCCAAAATTGATGACTTTCTATTATCTTGACCCAATGGGAAAAACAACAAGGGTTCACAAACTGAGATTGCCAACTATGGAGTAAGCATAAATTTAGTTTCTATAACATCAATTGTTATGCTTCAACATGATATTTATACTTAGAATTTCTATTTTGACAACTATCGTAATCAAATTGATTGATAGGGGTATAAAGGCTTATGGTGAAGGTGGAGGAATAATACCCACAAAATTAAAGACACTGACTTTGAAAAATGTCAAGGTAACTACTTTGACTGCTTAGTCGTATATGTACAACTCTTACAGTAATGTATTAATGTCAAATTTTATATGTTAACTCTCTTATAGTCTTATTTCTTTATTTGTACAACTCTGTTTGTAGCAGTTTACTAATATTAAGTATAATTCTTTATTTGTAGTGTCCTATACAAAATAAAGGATGGGCTTGTGGCTACTATGTAATGAAGTATATGCAAACTATTTTGAACGAAGCATCACTAGACGTTCAGAGTATAGATAAGGTAATTAATAAAGAATAACATCATAAATTTACAAGTGATATTTGCATCATTTTATAAAATATATATGAGCATGTTCTTTTTTTTTGCAGAACTTTACAACTCATCCTTCCACACTTGATGGGTTAAATAAATTCCGAGAAGAATGGTCAGATGCTTTTCTTAATGAATTCACTATAACATTGGATTGAATTCATAACTTCATTTGTGTATAGTAGATTTGAAACTCTATCAAAATTTACTTTTTGTATATGACAATAAATTTAATATCACTTTTAAACTTGCAATCTATCATTGTTGTTAGTATGTGCTACGTGTATGAATGTTAGTATGAGATATATGCCTCATTTGAATGAATCTATCTTAGACTTGCAAGAATGTTAGTAAGTGTTGTGTATGAAGATGTCTCAACTCAATATATGTGAATAATTTGTTGTTATGAATTTTGGAGATTACATCAACTCAAAAAGGAACATAAAAGTTAGCAAATGGCTTTAGAATGCATTTTTTGCTTTCATCATTGCATTTGCAATTCTATTTCTATTGCATGTTTTGAATTGCGTAAAGCAATTCTATTTTGCAGGTTGTTGTACTGAAGATTTCTGGTTCTGCAGAATTTTTCTTTAAAAAAAAATGTAACTTCTCGGGTCGGTTATTTAAGAAAACTGTCCCTATAGACTTCTTGGGTCGGCTATATACAAAAACCGACCCAGTAGGTTCATCCCAAAATTCTACAGCTATTTGAAGACTTCTAGGGTCGCTTATTGAGAAAAACCGACCCAATAGATACTTCTTGGGTCGGTTATACACAAAACCGACCCATTAGGTTCATCCCAAAATTCTACAGGTATTTGAAGACTTCTAGGGTCGCTTATGGAGAAAAATTGACCCAATAGACACTTCTTGGGTCTGTTATACACAAAAACTGACCCAGTAGGTTCATCCCAAAATTCTACAACTAATTGAAGACTTCTAGGCCGCTTATGGAGAAAAACCGACCCAATAGATACTTCTTGTGTCAGTTATACACAAAAACCGACCCAGTAGGTTCATCCTGAAAAATCTTTTAGGGTCCTAAAAACCCGACCCAGCAGGTTCCTTGGTCAGTTTTTGTACTTCTATTGGGTCGGCTTTTGTACCTCTCTTGGGTCGATTTTTTACCTCTTTTGGGTCGGTTTTTTACCTCTCTTGGGTCAGTTTTTTTACCTCTCTTGGGTCGGTTTTTGTTCCCTCTAGGGTCGGTTTTTGTACCTCTCTAGGGTCGGTTTTTCTACCTCTATAGCGTCGCAAATACTGTAGCGACGCCCACCTAGGCGTCGCTTAAAAAGTGACGTTGTAGGCTTCAAAAAATCGACGCTGCAGACCAATACTGTACTAGTGGATATTACACGAGGCTTCATGGATGAGATATTAACATCAAATTGGATAACATGTTCAATAGATATGGGAACATGAAATGGGGTTTTATCGTATCACTCCACTTGGTCTATGCATTATATCACAACCTGGTCCTGGAGACAATCTTAATCGCTGACTCAATGATACAGAATGTGATATATTTCCATTTGCATGCAATATTTAAAAAATGAGATAATGTCATTCTTAGACCATGATTTTTTTTATTTTTATAAATCGACAATGAACTTGATGTTCTCACCATCAACAGATTGAACAAGGTGACATATTAATATTACACCTTGTGTGTGACAATCCTTGTCTATGCTTATGTCATAGTCACAATATACTCCGACTTTTTGAAAAAGTCGCGTTTAAAACACGATTTTTTCCCTAGATGTATCAAATAGACGAATAATTCCCAATTTGAGCATAATCACAACATATTACGTTTTATTCCCGTATTATTCACGAATTTGACGTTTTCTTCCCGTTTTCTACTTTTTTTATGTACTTTCTCATTTTATACTATTTAAGACTAACTTGATTTAAGAGTGTGTATATATAGATATATATATATATATATATATATATGCGTGTTTGTATATGTAAATACACACACACATATATATATGTATGTATCATGTATGTATGTATGTGTTATATATGTTGCAATAGATGTATAGATATGTACTTATATATCATGCACTATATGTATTGTGTTATATATATGTGCAACACACACACACACACACACACACACACACACACATATATATATATATATATATATATGAATCATCCGATCATGTGCCGAATTTTTCCCGAATCGTTGACCGTATTTTTACCGTACGTTGACCGCTTTTTACCCGAATTTCCCGCATAATTCCCGAATCCCAAATTTTTTAGCTCGACCGAATGTATACCGAATACCGAATTTGTGACTATGCTTATGTGTAAGAATTTTATGCATTCTTATTGTTGTATTTGTGGCTGAATTGATCAGCAATGCTTTCCATGTCAGTCAATACGGTTGTTAATATTTGTTATTGTCGTTCATGCAACAGCGACAGGTGCAATGTAATTAACAATTCAGGCAGATCCAAAATAAGAAACGAAGTTCAAACAAAGTAGGAGAACAGAAAAATAGGAGTTAGATTCGCAAACCAGATCGTTCATTGAGAAACGAACGTGTTACTTAAAGAAATCAGTGTTCGGCAATCCTCGCGGATAGGCATCGTTCTCCCAGTCACGATCCGGCACGAACCTGGAACTTGCGCGTCTCACTCGCGCTCATTGCACTGCTACCAGTACAGTACAACAACTGCAGGAACCACCACCTGACAGTTGCGTCGGTGAAGGGAAGGGGAAGTCACGCTTCGCACAGGAGGACAACTCCACAAAGCGACTCTGGGGACGACAACTATTGCACTCTGAATTAGGGCTCTCAAAACACACGGCGACAGAAGATTGTTTTCGGTGTGTTTAACCCTAATGACTGGATGTGTATATATAGCCACGCACATCCCTAATCCTATTCCCAGTAAGATGCAAACACTCAGTTGCTCTTGTACACAATACGGAATAATCCACAAAAGAGAAACACTTTCTAATTAGGATTAAGAAATCCAAATAAGAAAGCAACAATTAATTGCACGAGTAATTAATTACTTAGTTGTATCATAGTGCAAAAACAAGACGGAAGACGGAAGACATTCTCCACAATCCACAAACCACAAGCCCAAGCCCGAGCCTGGCCCGGCCAGGCCAGGCCAGATGAGGTGAGGCGAGGTGTGGCGTGGCGCGCGCGTGTGCGTGCATGCGTGTGTTGTGATGTGGTAACCCCACCCACCAAGTAGGTGAGCATACCTCCCTCCTAGGACTCTTTTGGACACTAGTGCCCCATGTGATCCTACATATGAGGACCATAAAAGTTCTAGGAGTGAGCAATATGGGATAAAACTTATTTTCCATTTGCACTAGAAACAACACAACATTCTCACATATACTTGCTGCACTACATTGGGCTTAACCCATGCTAAATAAGTGATTACTACATTAAATGCACTACAGTAACTAGCTGCTACAGTAACAACGGCTACAATAATCACGTATCTAACAATCCCCCACAAAGTCCAATGTTTAGTGTGCTCTACCATTCAGTCCTCATACTGTGCTTTCAACAGATACCTTTCGGTTTGAATCTACCTGAGTTATCTAACTGTGACCCCCGTAGGAACTAGGTGAACAAAAGTCTTGAACCTGAACCTTGGGTACAAGAGTATAGGTTGGTAACAACACAATAAAGACATTGTAGTAAAGAAAAATAATGCATTAAGGCCATGCATACAAAATTTTATATCATGATTGACAATAGAGAATAACCCAATTCTCTTGTTGCGGCCTACACAACATCAATCACTTAGCTAGAGTCTCCAAGGATGTACTACTAACATCCTATCCTAAGACTTGACACCATTAAGAGACTACTCTCTTACTAACTTGCAGTCATGACACTAACTGGTTTCCAGGAGATAGACACATAGATGCTAGAAGCATCAAATAAGAATACATAGTATCATCCGATTTACCTGATAGCTTGTTATTACCACATTGAACCCAATTTGTGGGATCTCCACTCTTTTGGGTTGGGTTGCTACTGCCTGCAAATCTATAGGGGTTTCAGTCCCATCCCCAACCACTATAGGGATTTTTCCACTAAAGCTAAGGTAAGACCTTTAGTGAAAGGATCAGTTGTATTATCTTTGGTACCGACGTAGTCCACAGCCACGACCCCATTAGACACTAACTCCCTTACAAATTTCAATCTGAATTGGATGTGTCTACGCTGTTTTTGATTGTACTTGGAACTCTTTATCTTAGCAATAGTTGTAGTGTTGTCACAGTGAACTGAAATTGCAGGAAGCGGCTTCATTACCATAGGTAAACTAGACATAAGTCCATGTAGCCATTCAGCTTCCATTCCGGATTCATCTAAAGCACACAACTCTGCTTCAAAAGTGGACCGAGACAATATGGTCTGTTTCTTAGAACTCCAGGAAACAGCTCCTCCTCCCAACAGGAATACATATCCTGAGACACCATTACTCCCAGAATTCACGGCAATCCAGCTTGCATCACTATATCCTTCGACTACGGAAGGATGTTTACCATAATGCAGCCCAAGGGAACGTGTTCCCTTGATATACTCCAGAACTCTGTCAAGAGCTTCCCAATGGGTCTTGTCGGGACAACTGGTGTATCTACTTAACTTATTCACGGCAAATGCAATGTCTGGACGTGTACAGTTCATAAGATACATCAAACTTCCAATAATCTGAGAGTATCGTAATTGAGACACCGGAACTCCAGTCTCATTCTTGAACAAGGGCTTGGATGAATCATATGGAGTCTTAACAGGTTTACGTGATGTGTACTCAAACCTCTCCAGTATCTTCTCAACATAGTGAGACTGAGAGAGAGTTATACCATCAGTAGACCTTATGATTTTAAGCCCTGAAATCACATCAGCGACACCCATATCCTTCATCTCAAACTTGCTACACAAGAATGATTTTGTCTCATTTACTACTTTCATATCGGAACCAAAAAGCAGGATATCATTGACGTATAAGCATAACAAAATGAATCCATTATTGACAATCTTGCAGTAGAGACACTTATCAAATTCATTAGAAATAAATCCAAACGATGATATCACAGAATCAAACTTCTCATGCCATTTCTTAGGGGCTTGTTTCAAGCCATATAATGACTTAACAAGTTTACACACTTTGGACTCATTCCCACGACCCACAAATCCCTCAGGTTGTTCCATATATATCTCTTCTTGAAGATCACCGTGTAAGAACGCGGTCTTCACATCCATCTGATGGATATAGAGATTATAAATGGAAGCCAATTCTATAAGCACTCGGATTGTGGTCATACCGGAAATAGGTGAATAGGTATCAAATAATCTATTCATTCCCTTTGTGTGTAACCCTTAGCAACTAACCTAGCCTTATACTTATTGATTGTCCCGTCTGCATTGAGTTTCTCTTAAAAATCCATTTACAACCAACTGCAGAACAACTAGGAGGCAAATCCACCAATTCCCAAGTTCCATTCGAGAGAATTGATTGGATTTCATCATTAACGACTTCTTTCTAAAACTTAGCTTCTGGAGATTCCATAGCTTGTTTGAAAGTAACAGGATCATCCTCAACATTGTAAGTGAGAAACTCACTTCCAAAGTCCTTGGATGTCCTAGGCCGTTTACTTCTCCTTGGTCCAACTATTTCTTCATAATCATCCGATTCAAAAATAGCATGTTCTAAGTCACCCCCCCCCCCACATTTGTCATCCTTTCCACGTGCTCAGGAATGGAACCTGTGGTAAATGAATATTCTTGAGAAACTTCATTGGGCACACCAATTTTCATAGGAAACACATCCTCAAAGAATGTTGCATCACGTAATTCCACAATTGTATTGACCTCAATGCCAGAGATATCTGATTTTACAATCAGGAATCTATAAGCATAGTTGTCTCTACATAACCTAAGAATATGGCATCAACTGTTTTCGGTCCTAATTTCTTCCTTTTGTGTTCAGGGACAAGTACCTTTGCAAGGCACCCCCACTCGAAGATATTTAAGACTCAGTTTCCTTCCTTTCCACAACTCAAACGGACTACTCTCTGAATGTTTATGGGAAACTCTATTCAGAATATGGCAAGCCGTATTCAAAGCTTCCCCCCACATAAAGTTGGGTAATCCAGATGTTTGGAGTAGGGTATTTACCGTATCTATTAAGGTTCGGTTTTTACGTTCAGCTATCCCATTTGATTGTGGTGAATAAGGAGCAGTTGCCTCATGAACTATACCATGTAATTGGCAAAATTCCAAAAACAAGTTCGAGGTATACTCTCCTCCCCTATCAGACCTTAATTTCTTAAGTACTTTACCGGTTTGAGTTTCAGCTTCTTTCTTATAAATTTGAAATTTATCCAATGCCTCATCTTTACTTCTAAGTAAAAAGACATAACAGTATCTACTCGCATCGTCAATAAAAGTTATAAAATAATGCTTTTGATCTCTTGTAGCAACACCATTAAATTCACAGATATCTATATGAACTAAATCCAAAATTTTCAAATTCCTATTCACAGAATGAAAAGGCTTCCTAGGCAATTTAGCTTGTACACAGATTTCACATTTATTGTTGCTAATTTCAGATTTAGGGATCAAAGCTAGATTCATCATATGCTTCATTGAGGCAACATTAACATGTCTCAAACGTGAATTCCATACATCGAATGAAACAAGATTCATGCAAATAAAACTATAATCATTCAAATTTAAAACGGAATTTGAAACAGGTTCAACATGAATCTTAAACAAGTTCTCCACATCACATAAGTACCCCTTGCCAAAAAACAAAGAATCACGGAGGCGTGTAATAATAGCCTTATTACATTTACAGTCTACTCTATAACCTTCTCTAACTAATATGACGCCACTAAGGATATTGCGTCGAATGGTTGGAACATGTCTGACCCTGTTAAGAGTCAAAACCTTCCCCGAAGGGAACTTCAAGTCCACCTGTCCTTCGCCTTTGAATTCTGCAGAGCTGAAATCGCCCAAAGTCACAGAGCGACCTCGAGAGGCCTGATAAGACACAAACAGGGATTTATCAGCACACACGTGTACATTAGCCCCAGTGTCAATTATCCAATAAAGTAGTTCAAAAATAGAAAGGATTTCAGGTTTAATAGACATGTACCCATCATTGAGGTTCAAGGATGTAGTCATCATGTTGACCACAGCCTCCTCAGTTGCATATGTGGTAGCTTTCTTTGCCTTCTTAGTAGGACAATCCTTGTTCCAGTGGCCAACCTGTCCACAAGTCCAACAAGGTTTGTTCTTCTGTTTCTTTTGGATCTTTGCCTTGGGTTTATGTGCATTCTTAGATTTCTTATCTTTGGTGTTTTTCGTAGAAGTAAGATTAACAGTTGGATTTGCATCAGTAGGCACCTTGACCCCTTTCTCCTTTAAGTGTTCTTCTTGTATATTAATATCCATCATTAGTTCATCCATGGTGTGTGTCCCTTTACGATGCTTCAGAGACATACCAAACGACTCCCAGGACTTAGGGAATTTTTCTATGATAGACATAACAACAAACTTCTCAGGCAACACCATCTTGGCATCTGAGAGTTCATGAACTAGGAGTTGTAGATCGTGTGTTTGATCAGAAACTGACTTACCCTCAACCATCTGAAACTTGAAAAATTTAGACACGCAATATTTTTCAACACCTTGATTTTCAGTGCTAAAATTCTTAATTAACAATTCCCATAAAACCTTGGACGTAGTGAGTGGCGGCTTTGAGTTAGAATCATACAGTTTGTTATTTAAACTAAACAGAATCAAACCGCGGCACGTTTTATCACCCTTCTTCTAATTAGCAGTTATATTTGCATTATCAGGAATTGTTTCATCAGATACATGTTCAGTTTCAACTAAGTACCGATCATAACCCGCAATATTCAACCAAATTTCCATACGACTCTGCCAACGGGCAAAGTTCGTACCAGTAAATTTTTCAGGCATATTGGTTGTATCAATTTTACATCCCGAACCACCCTGACCGGCCATTGTTAATTAACGACAGAAAGTGATTTCTTTAAGACTGTTGTTAATATTTGTTATTGTCGTTCATGCAACAGCGACAGGTGCAATGTAATTAACAATTCAGGCAGATCCAAAATAAGAAACGAAGTTCAAACAAAGCAGGAGAACAGAAAAACAGGAGTTAGATTCGCAAACCAGATTGTTTGTTCAGAAACGAATGTGTTACTTACAGAAATCAGTGCTCGGCAATCCTCGCGAATATGCACCGTTCTCCCAGTCACGATCTGGCACGAACCTGGAACTTGCGCGTCTCGCTGGCGCTCATTGCACTGCTACCAGTGCAGCACAGCAACTGCAGGAACCACCGCCTGACAGTTGCGTCGGTGAAGGGAAGGGGAAGTCACGCTTCGCACAGGAGGACAACTCCACAAAGCGACTCCGAGGACGACAACTATTGCACTCTGGATTAGGGCTCTCAAAACACACGGCGGCAGAAGATTATTTTCGGTGTGTTTAACTCTAATGACCGGATGCGTATATATAGCCACACACGTCCCTAATCCTATTCCCAGTAAGACGCAAACACTCGGTTGCTCTTGTACACACAAAAGAGAAACACTTTCTAATTAGGATTAAGAAATCTGAATAAGAAAGCAACAATTAATTACACGAGTAATTAATTACTTAGTTGTATCCTAGTGCAAAAAGAAGACGGAAGACATTCTCCACAATCCACAATCCATATTCAGTGCAGCACAGCAACTGCAGGAACCACCGCCTGACAGTTGCGTCGGTGAAGGGAAGGGGAAGTCACGCTTCGCACAGGAGGACAACTCCACAAAGCGACTCCGAGGACGACAACTATTGCACTCTGGATTAGGGCTCTCAAAACACACGGCGGCAGAAGATTATTTTCGGTGTGTTTAACTCTAATGACCGGATGCGTATATATAGCCACACACGTCCCTAATCCTATTCCCAGTAAGACGCAAACACTCGGTTGCTCTTGTACACACAAAAGAGAAACACTTTCTAATTAGGATTAAGAAATCTGAATAAGAAAGCAATAATTAATTACACGAGTAATTAATTACTTAGTTGTATCCTAATGCAAAAAGAAGACGGAAGACATTCTCCACAATCCACAATCCATAAGCTCGAGCCCGGGCCAGGCCAAGCGAGGCGAGGCGCGCGCGCGTGCATTGTGATGTGGTAATCTCGCCCACTTATGAGGTAAGCATACCTCCCTCCTATGACTCTTTTGGACACTAGTGTCCCATGTGATCCTACATATGAGGACCACAAAAGTTCTAGGAGTGAGCAATATGGGATAAAACTTCTTTGCCATTTGCACTAGGAACAACACAACATTCTCACATGTACTTGCTGCACTGCATTGAGCTTAACCCATGTTAAATAAGTGATTACTACATTAAATTGAGCTTAACCCTTGTTAAATAAGTGATTACTACATTAAATGTAACTAGCTGCTACAGTAACAACGGCTACAATAATCACGTATGTAACAAATACTCCTACTCTTACTAATAAAACGACACTGAATACACAATAGCATTCGGCAGGAAACCGTATCAAACGATAAAATTTATCTAAACTGATCCAAACTGACCGGCTTGGTTTAATTTTCTGGTTGTGAATGGGTTGAGCTGGCTTGAACAGTTTCACAAACCATCAACGAAATGCCGGTTTCGTTTTATAGGTATTATTTGACAAAATCAAATGGAACCAATACGTATGATAGCTATTTCCATGGTCATATGTCTGTTGTCCGACAATTTTCAAGTTCTCTAGTTGCTGTTAGCGTGTGTTTTACATTGCATCTTTGACTGCTCTAAATTCATAGTATTTGTGTCCGATGGTGTTCATCAATATGATTTGTAATTTTGTCGTTATACAATTTTTTGAATCATTTGAATCGACTTGTTTTTGGCGGCTTAATGAAGACAGACCGAAGAGCATGATTTTCATACAAACACTCTGATCTATTCTAAAGTAATGTACATGCTGGGTCATATATGGTACAGACTATTGAGCTAGCGGAGCGGCGTTTTTTAGCTTTTTGTGTTTTCTTGTGTTTCTAATCAAGAAGTGTGATGATGGACCTGATGGCTGTGGTGCAGCACGTGAAAAAATATGAATTTTGGTATTTAATTCAGGAATTTGCCTCATCCCACTAGCGAACAAGCAGGTGACTGTCAGGTCGGGTCACAGTATCAGTTTTTAGTTCGAGATGGGAGTGGAGGAGGAAAGCTGCGTAGCCGCGGAATAGTAGCGTCAACTGGATATTGGGTTGGGTCCAACTGGTAGGCAATGAGCTAGTCATGACGCCCGACGAGTTTCTTCTGCTCGTGGATAATATTTTCTCCACATTTTTCCTTCAGTACCCTACCGTACTGTGTAGAGTGCGGGCTGCCGACGTCCGAGAGGCGTGTACGTTTGTTTTCACTGTGATTTTCAATTCTTAAATCCATCATCCCCACCTACCCCTCACCTGTGCCTTCCCTGGATGGCTCTACCGTCCCGAGAGGACCACCTGGCGAGGATGCGCCAGGGCCGGGGTCTGGGCAACCTCCTGTGCCTGACTCGTCTGCGCCTGCTGCGGTGGGTAGGTCCTGGGCGGAGATGACCCGTAGACCTTTGGAGGTCAGACGCAACTTCCGTCCGGTGGAACTACCTGAAGACCCCAAAGGACCTGTGTTTAAAGAGGGAGACAAAAGGCCCTGGATGCGGTTCTCCCAGCCTGTGGTTGAGGCCATGGACGAGTTCCATCGCTTCACCATAACCATCCAGGTTATGGGGAAGATCAATCACATAGCTCAGCTTTATGGTTGGATTCTACGCTCGTGGAAACCCAAGGGAGAAGTTCAGCTATCGCCGCTTAGAGATGGGCGATTCCTGGCGAAGTTCTCCTCGGACGATGATCTGAAACGACCGTTGGATGAGGGACCCTGGTTTTTTGATAACCAGCTGGTCATCACGAGAAGGTGGTCACCCGAGTCGGACACGGGGAAGGCTGCTCTCACGACGACGCCGGTGTGGCTTACGCTTCCTGATGTGGGGCCTCACTGGACCCGCAGGGCAACCACCATTATTGCGTATGGGATAGGGAAGCCTCTTGTTGTGGACTTCCATGCGACGGGGAAGTTTGCCGGTGCTGCTCACCTCTGTGTGGAGATGTCTGCGGAGAAGCCTGCTCCCCCGGAGGTCATGGTCGAGCTGCCGGATGGGAGTGAGCTGGAAATCAAAGTGCGGTATGATGCTATGCCGGAGAGATGCGATGCTTGTCAGGTGTTCGGGCATTTGCCTACGAGATGCCCGGCGACCACACCGACGGAACAGTCGAACAGACTGCGGATTTGACGCGCGGTAGGTCCAAAAGCAGGTGGCCTAGGCGTAGACGCTCCAAGCGGGGGAGACCATCTGCTGCAGTTGTGCCGGCGAACCAGGGTGTGGCTGCGGCTGCTCCAATGGTTGAACAGGTTCCCACAGCGGAGGAGGCCACGGAAGTGGAAGCAGTGATCATGGCTCGGCAGAGTGAAGACCCAACGGCCTTGGTGGTCTGTGGGGAGACTTTGCAGACAGTCGGGGCTGACAGTAGACCACCGGATAATGTAGGGGAGGTATCACCTACGGCTAATATGTTCTCGGCACTTCAGAACTTGGAGTCTGAATTGAGCCTGGAGGACTTGGCCACCAGTGCCACCAACAGGAGTGATACAACTCGGACAGGCGCCCAAGCTACTCGGGGACGACACTCCTCAGCCAGGATCTCCACCGCTGGAAGGGGTGGACACTCAAGTATGCGATGACCATCCTCACGTGGAACGTGAGGGGTGCCTCTCGGCCTGAGAGGCAGAGAAGAGTCAAAGGAGTGATTACTAAGGAGAAGGCCACTCTGGCAATTTGCTTAGAGACAAAGATCAAACGTCATTGTGCACAGGGATGTGCAAATCTGTTTCTGAATGGGTGGGGTTGTGACTCCAATCTCCAACAGATTGATGGGGGCAGGATCGTGATTGGTTGGGACATCAGAGTTTGGGATGTGCAAGTCATCCAAGCTACTGATCAACTGCTAGTCGCTAGCTGCATTAATGAATGCGGCTTCCACTGTGTCATTAGTGCAGTTTATGGTCTCAACGATGAGATGGATAGAAGAAGGCTGTGGGATCAGATTACGGCTTCCACACAGCAAGTGTTACCTCACCTTGTAATCGGTGACTTCAACCATCTGAGGAAATCGACTGAGAAGCATGGTGGGAAACTCGTGTCGGACTCTATACTTTGCAGGTTTAACGCTGCGGTGGATGCGGCAAATCTGCCGGAAGTGAACATGATGGGTGGTGTTACTACTTGGCATAATAAGAAGAAACCAGAACACAGGATTGCTAGCAATCTTGACCGAGCCTTGGTGAATGTGGCGTGGCTTGGGGTGTTCCCGGAACCTTCAATTGGCTTAGGTGGACATCCAAACAGTGATCATGCGTGGATGAATCTGAAGCTTACTGATGCTAGACCATCTAACAGGCCCTTTAGATTCCTCATCTTCTGGCTGGAATGGTCGAGCTTCCGAACCTTGGTGGAGAGGACATGGCAAGCCCAGATCACAGGGAACCCAATCTTTGTCGTGGCAGAGAAGTTGAAAAGGCTGAAGGAGGCGATTAAAGCTTGGGCCAAAGATCTGGCTGACATCCCCACACTGGTAAAAAAGGCCACTACTAATTTCTCCGTTGCAGCTGTGGAGTTAAGGGCCAAGCCGCTGTGCCCTGTACTCATGGATAAAGAGGAGAAGGCTGCTAGAAGACTAAAGCAATTGGAGAAGGCTGAGGAACTTTTGTTCTGGCAGAGAAGTAGGCTTCACTGGATTAAAGATGGTGACCGTAACACGAAAGTGTATCATGCTGCCACTAAGAAAAATCATATGAGGGACTGTATACACTCGTTGCTGAAACAAGATGGGTCTTGCACTGATGGCCCTGACGAGGTTGCGAAGGAGGCTGTTGACTACTTCACCAAGCTATATAATCAAAGTAGCTGCTCCAAGCCATGCGTTCTACCTCCGTGTAGAGTCACGGATGATATGAACCGGAAGTTATGTGGTCCTGCTTCTGATGAGGAGATCAAGAGGGCAGTTTTTTCCATTGGAGCTTCCAAATCCCCAAGACCTGATGGGTTTAACGGGAAATTTTTTCAAGCGTTCTGGGACATTATTAAAGAAGATATTGGGTGTGTTGTCAGATGGTTCTTGGTGGGGGGGTCAATGGTGAGGAAGGTCAACCATGCCTTTATTCGCTTGATTCCAAAAAAGCCTCATGCGACATCCTTGGAGGACTACAGGCCCATTGCCTGCTGCTCGGTGTTATATAAGATCATGGAAAAGTCATTGGCGATGAGACTCCGTAACATCCTCCCAGACATCATCTCAAAAAATCAGGCGGCCTTTGTTAAAGGCAGGTCTATATCTGATTGTGCGCTTCTCGCCTCTGAGTTTCTTTTTGATTTCAAGTGTAAGAACAACACTAAGAAGGCTTGCGTGAAGGTAGACATATCTAAAGCATATGACCATGTCAATTGGTCTGCTCTTTGGGCTATTCTTGAGGCTCTTGGTTTCACCTCCAGATGGATTGAGTTGATGAAGCAGTGCGTGGAAACCACGTCTTTCTCGGTGTTGATTAATGGTGTTCCGCAGGGCATGTTCAGGGCTACTAATGGGCTGAGATAGGGTGATCCGCTGTCTCCCTTGTTATTCACTTTGGTAATGGAAGCTTTGTCTTTCCTTATCCAGAAAGCTGAAGGTGAAGGGGTGCTTAAAGCCTTTAAGGTTGGGGGAACTCCAGTCCTCTCACACATGGTGTTTGCTGATGACGTGCTCCTGTTCCTGGCTGCACATGCCAAATACATGAAGGCTATGAGAGCAACCTTGACAATGTTTGGGAGGCTTACTGGGCTGTACATCAGCCATATAAAATCTAAAATTTATCTCTCTAGATCTTGTGACTCGAGGAGGGGTAGAATCAGAGAAGCGGCTGGACTGGAGGAGGGAAGTTTCCCAACCAAATACCTGGGCATTCCGATTATGGGAGGTAAAGGTGCGGGAAGAGATTTCATGGAGGTTATTGACAACCTCCGAACGGCGGTGGACAAGTGGACGGGACTGAACCTCTCCATGGCGGGGAGATTAGTCCTTATCAAATCTGTCTTAATGAGTAAGGTTTCCTTCTGGTGTCGGCAAGCAGAGTTACCCGCGTTCATCCTTGATAAAGCTAGAGCCATTATCAGCTCCTTCCTGTGGGCTGGAAAGGGACACGTTGTGGCCTGGACTACTGTGGCGGCTCCAGTGAACCTGGGGGATTTAGGGGTGCCTGATTTACACCTTGTAGCCCAACAGGAGACGGGGAAACATATTGATAAGTTTCTCCTTATTGATGGTTCTCCTTGGGTGATGTGGACCAAATGCAGGTATGGCGCATCTCTCAACCAGGCGGCCTTGAATAGAGTTTCCAGAGTGTGGAAGGGGATGTTGCGCATCTGGGACCAAGTAAAATAGAAGTATTTGTTATTGAATGACGTATGGCAAAGAACAGTGGCTAAACCTTGGGTCATGCAGAGAATGGGGCCACCGGTGCCTTGGGCATCCCTTGTTTGGAGTCGGCACCACCTGCCCAAATGGAGTTGCTGCTTCTATAGGGGTATCATGTGCAAGCTCCCCACTTTTGACAGAATGATTAAATGGGGTTTACAAGTCAACCCGAATTGCATCCTGTGTGGCAAGGAGAACGAATCGCATAGCCATCTCTGGTGGCTGTGTGACTTTAGCAGATATATCTGGGCGCATGCAATGCTGAAATGCGGCTGGGGTGGTTCCCCCCCTATTGACCTGGATACCAGCATGAGCTGGATTTTGGACAAAACAAATAGTAATCAGCCGCTGAGGTGTTTTGCTGGTCTTTGTATGACAGCTATTATGTTCCATATTTGGAAGGAAAGAAACTCCATACTACATGGTGGCCCGAACAGGGATGGGTTGGTGGTTTTTGATGATATTGTAAATAGCTTATTAGCTTTTGGTAAAGCCAGGCCTAGGCTCCTTTGTGGGCTGGATATGATGATACAAAGGCACTGGGGTTTTTGTAGTTAGCTCACCCGGTGTTAGTATGTGGGGTTTTGATGTTCCCCCATACTTTTGATTTCTATAGTAATTTTTTACCTGATCCAAAAAAAAGTTTGGTTGCAAGGAGATTGAACTCAAACCGCGAAAAGGAATCACACGACTCTGCTCATTTCAGTAGGATTAGCAAAAATTTGTACCTAAAATTACTATGCAATATTAAAAATAAAATAATTGTATTGCTACTATTTGATTCCACATTACTGAAATAATATTATAGAAAATGACACTTGAAGGTTAATTATTGTTCAAAAAATTATTGTTCTAAATTCCAAAATTATTATTCCAAATTCCAAAATTATTGTTCTAGAATGTTAATGTTACAGAAAAAATATTGTTCCAAATTTATTTCCAAATTCAAAATTATTGTTCTTTTTTTTTGGATCTGCATGGGCCGAAGCCCACCCCCTCTCCAAACAGGTGCCAGAGCCCGGATGACCCAAGAGGTTGGTAAATACAGCTGACCCGAGCGGGGAATCGAACCAGCGACCCTTCATGAGGGGCGCGCTGGCTTGACCGCCCGGGCTACGCTGGCCGGGTTCAAAATTATTGTTCTAAAATCTTAACTACTCTTCTAAAAATGATGTCAATGTTTGAAAAAATTAATTCATGCTATAAAATATTAATTCATGTTAATTATTGTTCCAAAGTTAAATTATTGTTCTAAAATCTGAATTACTGTTTTACAATGATTGTAACATGGCATCTAGTTCACATTCACGAATTGTCAAGCTTCGATATAATGGTCAATTTCTCTCAGATGGATCTTATTCTAGTCGATCTGTTAGACCCATAAGTATTTCACTTATCAATACCCTATCCGAACTAAAATCATATATCCATACAATACTTGACATCAATCTCAACCACTTCTCTATCAATATATCCTATCATTTCCCTGGAGAAGATCATATGTTCATACAAGTTGATGATGATGATGCATATAGAACCTTGTTCTCACTTTCATCTGATGCCTATATTGATGTGTTTCTTGAAAAAACATCTTTCCACCAACAATCTAGTTTTATTATTTTGTTGAATCAATTTGAATCCCAACCATGTAGCAGTAATGTAACTGCTGAATGGAATCAATCACCTGAATTATCTCAAAATCCTACTATTGAGAGTATTGGTGTTGAGGTTGAGGAGGGTGAACAAAATATTGAACAAGAAGGTGATGAAAATAGTGATCATGAAGGTGATAATGATAGTGATCAGGAAGGTGATAATAATAGTGATCGTGATGATGACTCATTGACTGAAACTGATGATGAGCATGGACATCCATTCCCTGACACTATCACAACATTGAGTTCCGTTCCATTTATATTTGATAAAGAATGGCCCCAACATGAAGACATTGATACCAACTATGAAGCTTTTTAAGATGAATAATGGGTGGAAGATTTTCGTTAGGAATTCCGTCTCAATTACAACCCTTCCAGCACTGAAATATATGAGGATGCTTTATTTGCATCCAAATCTGTAATGGTTGAGACGATCCAAAAATGGTCGGTACAAAAGAATGTCCAATATCGTACACAACGCTCAAATAATCATCATCTTAAATTTGTTTGTATCCATGACCAAATATGTCCTTGGAGTTTGACCGCTTGCCAGTCCAAAAGAGCTGGTTGCATGTGGAAGGTAAAACATTATGGTACAAGCCACATCTGTCAACTAACTATTCTGAATCAGGACCATCTCCAAGTCACATCATCTTATATTGCTCGTATGATAATGCCAATCCTAGTATCAAGATTGGATATGTCCACACGAGAAATTCGTCACAAAGTGAATGTTGAACTAAGGCTCCATATATCTTACAAGAAGGCATTTCTAGAAAGGAGGAAGGTTGTCTGTAAAATATTTAGAGACTGGGAACCATCATATCATACTTTATTGTCGTTCTTGATTTCTCTTTCACAATTTATTCCAAGAACTATATATTCCCACCTTGTGGATGATTATACCCTTCAAACTGAAAGCACTCGTAGATTCAAGCGGGTGTTCTGGGCATTTGGTCCAGCTGTGAGGGGTTGGGCCTATTGCAGGCCTGTTGTTACTGCTGATGGCACATTTCTAACAGGAAAATATTTTGGCACACTTCTCATTCAATGTGGCATAGATGCTGATAATGGTCTATTTCCAATTGCTTTTGCTGTTGTTGAGGTAGAAAATAAGGACTCATGGGAGTGGTTCTTTGGTTCTCTACAAACTTGTATTCCAATCATTCCACGTCGTACAGATCTGTGTATTATTTCTGATTGAATGAGTGGAATTTTTCCAGCACTTAGTTCACAATTTAACTGGGCTCAACATCGTTATTGTCTTCGACATCTTCGTGAGAACTTCCATCAAAAATTCAAGTCACAGGAGTTGAAGGAACTTTTGTGGAATGTGGGATCCACAACTGATACACATGAATTCGATCGTCTAATTGTTGTTATAGAAACCATAGAACCAGTGGCTAAGGAGTATTTGATAGCCCAAAATCCAGTACAGTGGTCTCTCACATATGACAGAGGCTACAGTATGGGTCATTGACTAGCAATCATGTTGAAGGGTTAAATGGAGTCTTAAAAGGTGTTAGAGGTTTACCAATACAAGCACAAATTGTTGCCACATACTATCGCTCTGTTACAATGTGGTTGGAGAGGCGTAACCAAACATATGGTCGTGTACAAAAGGGTTTTAAATGGCCCTTTAGGTTTCATGATAAGCTTTTTAATGTATCACATGATGCAGAAAAACTATCAGTAAACATCCTCATGAATAATGATGAATGGCTTGTTGATGACATGGACGGACATCGATTTCAAGTCATAGCGCGTCCAAATGGTGCAAGTGAATGCAGTTGTGGTTTTCCACAATAATGGCATTTTCCATGTGCTCATGTTTGGGTAGTTGCAAGATCTATCAATTATGATATTGATGCACTTGTGAGCCCATATTACACAAATGAAGCTTATTTAAATGCATACAAAATTGAATTTTGTGGTATTCCCGACAAGAAGTATTGGCCTCATTTTTATGAAAGCAGAGGTATTTATCCCTTATTACCCCCAAGGAAATGAAGGCACGCTGGAAGACCAAAGAAAAAAAGAAGGCCTTCAACTATGGATGTTGATCCAAATCAATATACATATCATTGTCATAAGTGTGGCAGAAGGGGCCATAATAGACACACTTGTCCTAATGTAATATGATGTCTGGTCATGTAATGTTTGCTATTTCAATTTACTCCAGGCATGTAATATTTACAATTTTAGTTTGTTCAAGTTATGTAATGTTTGTAATTTCAATTTAATCAAGTCATGTAATGTTTACAATTTCAATTTACTCAAGTCATGTAATGTTTGTAATTTCAATTTACTCAAGTCATGTAATGTTTGCAATTTCAATTTACTCAAGTCATATAATGTTTGCAATTTCAATTTACTCAAGTCATATAATGTTTGCAATTTCACTAAAAGAATGAATTTATAATGGGTTAAATTTAACTAATTTAGGACTCTTATTTGTAAATTATTATTTGTTATTTTTTATAGATGGCTCATCGAAGGACATGGACATTTCACATGTCCATAGACTTAATCCAAATAATAGCTACAAAGTACCTACAGGGAAAAATGGCTCATCAAACTCTATTGGATGATGATTGGAATGATATACCAGATTTGTTGTACAACAAGTGAGGATTTATAGTGACAAAAGAACAAGCAAAATTTCATTGGCAATTTTTAAAGCAAATGTTTCACATGTAAGAATAACTTCTTGAGCTACCTGGTTGGTATTGGGATCACACGAAACAAAAAGCAATGCCAATCAATGAACAAGTTAAAAACCAGTTAGTTGTATCACATCCAGAGATAGATCAAGTTGTACATCAAATGTGGTCATTTTATGAACCTCTAGATGAGATATTGAATCAAATGCAGTAACTAATTATTGTAATATTTCTCTTTTAGTAGTTCATGTTATATTTTAATATTGTTTTGTAGTTCATGTATTTGAATTAATTTCATATTATCTAATGAAGAATATTGACAAACTTATATGTTGTACAATATTGCACTTTTCATTTAATGTAATATTTGCACTTTTCATGTAATGTAATATTTGCACTTTTTATAGATATGGTTCCTAGACAAGCATCCTTCTGACTCTCCCAGCACCACTTTATGTTGTCAAAGTGGCCTATTACTGACCTGGGTGTTTGGGAAAACATTTCTTTGGCTAGTTTTGGGCTTGTTCATAGGCTACGCCACTACGACCTATCCACCTTGATCCCAATTTAATCACTGTCTTAGTTAACTGGTGGGACAACTCTACCAATACTTTTGGATTACCCCCTTTTGAGATGAGTGTAACCCTTCATGATGTTGCAGTTCTTTTAGGCCTTAGGATTGATGGGCCACCAGTTATAGCTTCATATCCTTTAGGCGTAGATGACGGGCAATTTTCTTCATGGTCTCACCTTTGTGAGAGTTTCTTAGGAGATGCACCAGATGGGATGTCTAAGCAGCATATCATCTTGATATGGTTGCGTGAGACCTTTAGGGATATGGATTTCACTTTGGGAGATGAAGAACAACAAATACAAAATAGGATAAGGTATACTAGAGCATATCTCCTATACTTTTTAGGTAGTTACCTTATTCCTAATAGTATCGGGGACATGGTTCATGTACGGTACCTCCTGCTTCTGTCTGACTTTACTAGTTGTATCACTCTATCTTGGGGTGCTGCAACTTTAGCATACTTGTATAGGGAGTTGTACAAGGCTACCATCTGTTCTAGGAAAACTGTCCACCTGTCTGGTTGTGTATGTCTACTGCAGATGTGGTGTTGGGAGAGGTTAGGAATTGGATGCCCAGGTTCACTAGTTATGAACTGGGGGGAGTGGCCAGAAGATGTTCCCTTGGGTTACAGGTAAAGATTTATACAATCTATTTATACATTTGTCCAAATATTTTGCAATATTTATCTAAATTTAATTTGTCAATTTAATAGGTGGCCTATATTTCTTAAAAGGAGTGATACTATGAGAGGATCGGTCCAATTTTATGATTCAACATTTGACCAGATTTGCCCTCTTAGGTATAACTTACTTACTTCTACTAATCTGTTGTATGATATATGTTGTATTTTTTATGCAATTTACTCTGTTTTATATGATACATGTATCTATTTGAATAATAGATACAGTTAACTCCTTACACTACTGATATTCTGGAGAGACTTCCAGCCTTATGTTGAGAGGGTTGGGATATTTGGTTGGTACGAGTGCCTTTATTGTGTTACACAATAGTAGAGTGGCACTTCCCTGATAGAGTACATGGACAATTCAGATTTGTTCAAGTACAACCTATTCTAGAGTTGCCACGTCTTAGTAGGATAGATGGGAGGGGTCATGCGGCTAAGGACTGGTTGCATCATTATAGGCGGGAGGTGCAACTCTGGAACAACATACGTGAGAGCTTAGTCGCCTCTCCACCAGTGGAGACAATCTTCAGTCTACAGGCGCACTACACATGGTATCATCCCCAGTATGTACTGCCCCCTCCAGCTCAGCCTCCAACCACATACTACCCACAAAGTTATCATCAACAACAATTTATGAGTATCATTTATATTTATTTTACAAATTGTTATTATTTATCTTTATTATTTGTAATATATGCAATTAGTCTTTATTATTTGTATATACTTTATTTGAATAGGTGGAATCACATGTGCGGATCCGAGTGGCTTTACAACATGCCCATGCACAGATCAGAGATGACATCTATGGCATCTAGGGGACTTACTTTGACAGTCTCGACTACACTCGCCCATATGATCCCATACCCACTCATACCACATCCCCTGAGCCCACTCCTATTCCTACTCCTACTTCTACTCCTACTCATGTGCTTACTGCTGTTGAGCCCACTCCCACTCCCACTTCTCAGTTCATGGCATGGGGACCGACAGGGCCATACTTTTCAGGAGCTGGTTTATTTTCTTCATACATCACCCCACCTCCACCAACATCCTACTATAGAGCAGGTCCTTCTTCTATTCCATACACTCCACTCCCGCCACCAATTATTCATGACACTCGACCACCATCCTATGTCACATACTCACCGACTCCATTTGATTTCCCAGGATGCACCCCACCTGATGCCCCACATCTTAGTATTTAGAGACCCCTCACCCCACCTCCAACTTTTCATTACTTCCCTGGTCCTCATCAGCCTACTGCTACGCAGTTGTCCCCCATTGAGGCATCTCCAGATGACTTCGGTACTCAGGAGCCAGATGTACAGGGAGGTGGGTGAGGACGTCGTGGGCATGGAGGACATGCTTAGATTTTCATAGTTTGGTACATATTGTGTAGTGTTGTATATATGCCTTTGTTTAGACAATTATTTGGTTTGTATGTAGATCTATCATATTATGATATCATATTGGTTCATTTTGGATCTATCAGATTGTTTTGTTGTGTATTATTTTCTCGTCAAGTTGGTTCATGTTTTAACCTTGTTTTTAATGATATCTCATTTTTTAGATTAATTTCTTCTTATGTAATCAAATAGGAAGCAACTAGTGTTGGTTGCAATACCACTTCTATAAACCATATGCATGTTCAGAGCTATTGAAATCAACAAATTTCTAATAATTGGCTATCTTATAGACATTCAAATACAGGTGAAAGAATAGTAAATGTGCAAATATAATCAATGTTGTTAATATACAAACAATATGCATTAAAGAAAAATAATGAATGAATTTTTTTTTATAAAATAGCAATACGTCCTGCATGGGGACGCATTGCTCAATACGTCCCCATGTGGGACACATTGCTTCAATGCATTGCAGCCCTGGAGGAGAATGTGTCCCACTTCATGACGCATTGGGGGCAATGCGTCTTGGAGCAGAACACATTGTTCTACAGTAGGACCAACGCGTCTCGCTCAGAGATGTATTTCTCTGTCGCAGAGCAATGCCTCCTGATCCTGGACGTATTGTCCCCAATGCGTCCTGAAGTGGGATGCATTGCTTTACGAGAAAGCAATGCGTCTCCCCAGGGGACGCGTTGCTCCAAAATGTGCCATTTTGGGAATTAAGTTCAAGAACGTGCTATTCTGGGAATTAAAATGGCCAAACGTGCCATTTTGGGTTTTTTCCCCTATATTCATAGTGTTGCATCAACTGACTGCACAAACAACTTTGTACCAAACAGAGACAAATAAAAATAGGACAGTAAGTTCCTTCCAACCAAACATCATGCATGGTAGTTGGTTTTCATGTTTTGCATTTCTCATTTTCATAATCTGACTGAACAAATCAATTATAAGGAACCAAACTAGCACTGAGCTGGGAACGCGTTCCTTCAGCTGCAACCTAGAGGGCACTGGCCTCTACCTGCACCCGCTCGACCTGTGTCATGCATAACAGGCTCGTTTGAGGTTGATGTTAGGGAGCCCAAGCTCTCTCCCTCCGCAGACGGCCACTTCCACAAGCGTGACAGAGATACAAGCTCAGATCATCCTCATCACCTCAGCGCTGCCCGTTGGGATATAGAGCGGCTGGTGGCGAGCTTGACTGACCCCGACTGGGAAGATCGCGGTGAGGTGGAGACGGGGCAGGCACCGATTGTGGCGGGGTCGATGAAGAGGTCGTTGAGAGGTTCCTGGAGGAGAGGGAGGGCAGGCTAAGGGAGGAATCTGTTGCAACATGTGGTTGGTCTGCCACATGACAGTGGTGGAAATCATTGTTGGTGCCCATTCATGACAAATAAATTCAGATATAGGGCGGGATATGGAGAGTTTCTTGTCGAATATTTCCCCAATTCAATAAGGTGTGGTTGGATGTAAATAGGGTGCAGTTGTATGGGGTTCATAATGTAAAAATATGCAACAAACACACACTTTGTCATCCGTCTACACCCTACCAAACATGCCCTACCAAATAATTAAACCATCTAATGACGTCAAATGTTCTAAAAAGAGGTTTGCTACAAGAAAAAAATGGGACCAGAAATAGGACCTTTTTGTCCCCATATATGCATAACAACAAAATATATGAGGGAAGTAACTTGTTTCCCTCCTCTATATTGTTGTTATGTATATATGGGAACTAAAAAGGTCTCATTTCTGGTCACATTTGTTGTTCATGTAACATTATTTTTATGAAAAGCCATGTCATGATTTACTTAATCGATATTGCCCTACTTAAGGGCAGAGTCTGAATTTCAACCTTGGAAGGGGGTGGGGACTCTATTTCAAAGGCATGCTTTTGAATTCAAAATGAAATTATATCTAATGTATTTTGTTGCATCACAGCTCTTTGTGTTTACTCTAAACTGAAAACTACATAGACTTTTTCCAATGAAATGAAAATTAATAAGAAATCTTTTGGTAAGTGTGGTTGCAACATAATATAATATAGGTACAAAGGGTTTCATGTATGCATTCATGACTAAATAAAGTATATAAATTGTCTAAACTTGTAAAAGAGTATACATATTTTAAAGAGAAAAAAATATCTCTAAGCTTCAGTTTCAAAGAGAAAAAATATCTCTTTTAAATCAAGATCGGAACACTCAAGAAACTCTGTCAGAGTTTAGAAACCATCAAACATTCTTTTATTGTGGGTCTCGCTGGAGGTGTGCATGTTATTTATGACCTATAAATCTGGCCTTGTAGTCGCCAGAGGTGGAGAAGCTATCTGTGACCTAAATATCTTACCTGGCAGGAGAGTAGGTTGCGGGAAGCTATTTGTGACTTAAATTTTTATCTTACGTGAGAATGGGTTGGGGAGGAAGTGAGGTAACATGAAAGTCTAAGAGTAGTCTATCCTGAGATGAAGACTTTGCATCCATCTGACGAGCTGTGTCTGAGAGTAGTCTATCCTGAGATGAAGACTTTGCATCCATCTGATGAGCTGTAACAGTGCAACAACAACGTCACAAGAAGACATCAAATTGCAAAATTGATATGTACCCAAAATACCCCACACAAAGCAGACCACTTAAAAATAATAAATCGGATGATCGATACTTTGGTTGTGAGCTGACTTCTATTTTCGTAATTGAGACGTGAGGAAGCATACTAAAAATGAATATTGATGTTGCTGGTTTTCTCAAAACCAACAACTTGTTTTAGTTGGATACATGAATTGAAATATTTAATTGTAACCTTGCCCGAAAAAAGTTCTTCTTCATAAAACATACAGATGTCTGCAAAAGGAGTGTGGATCTGTTGCACCTTATTTCAGAGGGAGTACACTACTCCTACAATCATCCATGTATGTTTATATCAACACATTCAATGGTAGGGTCAGGATTAAATACACTTGACATGTGCTGTTATCTGCAAGAAGGTGCAGCCTACTCCTAGATGTATCAGGACCAGCAGATCCTGGGGCCTGCAAAAGAATAGTGACAATAATTACAACTGGCTAGGTCTAACCTACTGTCAAAACTTAATTCCTCTTTGGATACGATAACGCCAAAGGGAGTTACGAAATGAAGTGCGCGGTCCCTGTGCAGTTGTGCTGACTGTCTTGTCATCTGGCGTCGGGGTAACCGCTGGGCGAGGCGGACGCCTCCCTGAGCCCGGTTCCCCTCTTCTCAAGAAACCATCACAACAACCTCTTTGTGGACGTCGTGGACAACATGACGACTCCGCGTGTACTTTCCCCGTCGGATGACTCTCCCATGTCCTTCCCGCTATGGCATCGCCTCGCTTCCCAGTAGGGGTAGGCCAAGCTCTCCACTAGCCGATCCACATTCCATCTGGCTTCCTCGAGGATGACCTGTGCCCAAATTAACCTGGCTAAGAGTCCAAAATAGCACACAGTTAAATAAGATGTAAGGCTTATCTCTTATCATGATTCTTATAAGATATCTATAAGTGTCCTTCTAAGCATGGTGAGTAGTTTATTTTTTGGTTGAGCCAATCAATCCATCAAATTGCCTATTATAAAAGAATGACATGTCATTACATGTACATCACGTCTCTCAAGTTTGTGAATGTTTTGGTTGAATTGTGAATTGACCAAGCTATGAATGTTTAGAGCCTATGGAATCACATGACAGAAATATGAATATCATGTTGTTCAATCCTGTAGTGTGATATCATTTGATGAAGTGTTGAATTAGTTTTCATGTAGGAGATTTTATGTTGAGGACTACACTAATGACCCCCCGTTGACCCAAACATCTTCATACCTCTAAGCCTCATTAAAAGGATGCCTTAGTGCACATATTTAGCTTCTCCCACCCCCAAAAAGCTTGGGTGGCCATATCTACATCTCCCCGCTTCAATCTATCCACCATATGCCCTACCTACACCAAGGGCAAAAAAAAAAAGCAAAAAGAAAATGAAAGATACTCCTATTTAAGAGCATCTAAATAAATAAAAGATGAGTGTGTAAGAGCACTCCAATCTCTTACCGCAATCATTTCTTCCTTTTTCATACCCATTAAGCTAGAAAACATCAAACCTAGCTCACTTTACCATTTCTATAGACATGTGGGTCATTTAGTGTGGTTTGAGGCATAAGATTGAATGCATGAAAGTGAAACAATATTCCTAGTCATCATTGATTAATGCCTGTATGAAACGATTTACCCAGAATGACATGAAGGACATATGGAAAGCTTGTGCATTCTAATCTCTATATTTGAAGTTTATATGCTTAGTGCTCTTTTCATAATTGGTTTTTGAAAGTGGAGAGAAGAGAGGTGGAACATATGCACTTAGTCACATCTAAGACCATTAAGTCAATAATCTTCAGTTGTAATGCATTCTATCATTCTTGTTTTATTGAAAGAAAACTGAGGAGAGAGATTGAGTTGGAGAATACTTGAGGACAAGTATGTTTTAAGTTTGGGGAGGTGATGCAACCCTATTTCAGGGCTTCATCTTGTGTCTTTTTTTATCTCAATCACATCTAAATATAGTAGAATGCTAGTTAAATCCCCCAATATGCATATTATTGTCAAATGCACTTATAGGCATTCTTTGCATACTTTTCAGGTACTTGGACCATGCTTTGGATGGATGAGATAGAAGGAAGGAGTTTTAGGGTTCCTCTACCCGTGGGGGTCCAAAGAAGACCCGAAAGCTCCCTTAACTCACCTCTAATGGCTAAGGGTTGACATCAAGCAAAGAAGCATTGATCATGAAGTTTCAAAGAAAATTTTCCATTGAAGACCCAAGCATAGCCATGGTGCCAAGGAACGGTCGTGCTGGACAATGCCAAAATCACAGAGTCAACATCAAAATTTCAAGCTAAAACAACTTGACCAAAATGGTCGTGCTACCTAGCACAGTCATGTAACAAAACCCTCAAAATGGTTGTGCTGCTCAGCATGGCCATGCAACCAAAGATGAGAATGGGAATGTTGGCTAGAACAACCTCCATTTCACCCTCCCCCCGATGGTTGTACTACCCAGCACGGTCATTCTACCTAGCCCTCACCACGACTGTGTTACCCAGCACGGACGTACAACCAGCCCTCATTTCAAAAAAATTCTTCTGACATTTTCCATTTCTTAGAACGACTGTTCCCCACTGCCACGACCATTCCAACTCTCACCCACCACGGTCATGCTACCCAGCACGGCCGTTCTACCACCTAAACCCTAGCATTTTCTTCACTATTTTTACAACTATTGCCCTACTTACTCTAGTGCTTCCACCACAAACTATATATACATGGGTGGTGGTCACAACACTGGGTTAGTTACCATTACTCCCCTCTACCTACTCTAGAGCATTCATTGCCTCCTTCCTTGCATTCAAGCCATCCACCCCCCATTTCTACCTCATTTCCACCATAGAAACCAAGTTTTCTAGGTTTTCTACCATAATCCCCTTCATTTCCATGCCCTTCATCCACCTTGGAGGAGGGAGGTTGTTCTACAATAGCTAGGAGGTGAAGAAGAAGCTACTTCAAGCTCCATGGAGTCCTATCCTCTTCTTCTCATTTCTTTTATCTTTTCTTTGAGCATGTCTAGCTAAGCCCCTAGTGGTGGGCTATTAGGGGTTAAAATATGACTTTGATACCATGTTGGGGGAAAATAACTTGTATTAAACATAATTTCATTTTAGGATGATTGCCTCTTTCTTCTATCTCATTTTCTATTATCCTGCATGTGGTTTGCGCTTTTATACATAAATTGCTTGTTTTGTGATGCTTGATGACACTAAGCTTCTAGGGGAAATTGGAATGTATGTGGCAATCTTAGGAATTGCTCCTAGGTCAAATTAGTAGATTCATAGCTAGACCCCTTTGTTCCTACATACATCTCCCTTCTTCTACAAGTAAGTGTGAGATCGAAGTAGCTAGTATAAGTGTGATTAGTGCAATTGCCTAGAGTTTCCTAAAGGCTAGATGGCAAGTAACATGAGGTGAAACACCCTCATCTCTACTCCCATTCTTACCGTTGGCTCTCAATTTCCCTAATACCACTTACCCTAGAAACCTAGACTTGCCAAGTCCTAGTAGAATTACACCTATCCCTAGTTCTCCAACTAGTAGTATAGGGTATATTCTAATAGCACTTGCCTTGTTGATAGGTTTGCGTGATCTAGATTGAAATGTGATAATTGCATGCTATGTTGACCTTCCACCAACTAATATCAAGTTGCATCCCCAAACGTCCCACCTATCCATCATATTGCTTAAAATCCACTCTTGCCTTCTTAGCTTGTTAATTGTAGCTTAGTCAATTGCCTTTGTTAATACTTAGCTAATTGCCTATTTCTAGGTAGTTAGTTCTTGCTCAAGTAGTTAGGGATCCTTTGAGCTTGCTTGGCTTATTGCTTAGCTTGCATCTTAGTTGATAACTTAGCTTGATAGTGTAGTGTAACTCTTTGCTCTAGTCTAATTTCTTACCTTGCTTAGTCTCTTAGTCTTAATTTATTTAGAGCAATCTAGAGTTCTTTCTGACTTAGTTTGTTTCTTGCTCTTTCTTTCTTGAAATCGTAGCATAATAAAACCAAATATAACTTTAAACCCTCAAACTCTAATCTTCACTTTAACAACATATCTTACACACACCTAACTCTAGTGCCCCCTCTATCCCTAAGGATTGACTCTAATCTTACCACTAGCCTATACTACAACACGACCCCATGTGCTTGCGGGTACGTGTGATTAGTTGAGCCTATGTGTTGGACTAGGTCCATATACAAAATTTGAGAGATCTGTGTATTTTCCCTTAGGGTTGCATCTAGCCACCTTTAGTTGGTTAGTGTGTAGCCTTAAGAATATCGCACCAATAGACTTTCTTGTTATTGGTCTACTTTTTAGAGTACTTCTCCCCAATTCCAGGTGAGGAGGTCTTTGTTGAGGAACATAAACCCTAATGAAAAATGAGTGATGAAGATATTATATACAAAGTTTTATATTGTTTACATTTTCTGAAACTGAACTAGGAAAAAATTCATTAAGACTATAATGTATTTCAATAATTGTGTACATTTGGTGGAATTGAACTAGGAAAAAATTCAAAATAATCTCAAGAGAAACACAAACTCCAAACATCTTTTTTATATTTTATTGTTAAGGATATTATATACAAAGTTTTATATTGTTTGTTGTTATGTCTTTTCAATTTTGGTATTTTAATCTCTAACTATCCAATCGCTATGGATGGTGCACTCTAAATTAACCTGGCTAAGAGTCCAAAATAGCACACAGTTAAATAAGACGTAAGGCTTATCTCTTATCATGATTCTTATAAGATATCTATAAGTGTCCTTCTAAGCATGGTGAGTAGTTTCTTTTTTGGTTGAGCCAATCAATCCATCAAATTGCCTATTATAAAAGAATGACATGTCATTACATCATGTTGTAAAAATTCTTATCTCCTAATAAATTATCAATATGTTAACTTACGTAGAGTAAAATTTTGTTTTATTTCTTGTTTATTTTAATTCACATAATATGCTTCCAACATATGTTATTTATCTTGGGGGAGTTCTCTTCTTATGAGGGCTCTTTTAAACCTCATGTGACTGCTTTGGATCTAGTAAAAGCAACCAAAAGTTCTAGATGATAAGCAATATAATAAATAACATAGATTAATCTAGAGTGACCATGTACTCTTACTTTACTGAAGTATGGATGCAATAGTTAACACAATGAGATTTATACATTATTTTTTTTGGAATTGTGAAGTGTGAAATGTTTAAAACTACAAATAGTGGTTTACCTTCTTGGAGATAGATCCCCTCATGATTCACCTATTGTGAATAGCAAAGATGACTTCATTTTGGTTAGTAACAAATCTTCTTAATAATGTATGATGTTCTATTATCCTTTGAATCATTATTAATATTAGGAAGAGTTTTAAGACAGTTTGGTAAGTTGAGATAAGATTTGTGAGTCTTAGTTTCAGGGTTGCGAAATATGTTCTTAGTTTGGTTGCTGAGACATATAAGTTTACCTAAGATGATTGATGGTATTGTCTGACTCAAAGTTTTGAGTTGTGTTTTTCACTTAAGAAATTAATTTTTTACTGAGCCTTCTATTCGTCTCAATATAAAGTTCAGTTGTTTGCCAGTTTAACTTTGGATTTGTTCGAGAATTTATCCTCATGATTGTTATGGTTTAACTCATGGGATGTAACAGATAAAATATCTCACGAACTATATGAAAATCGATGTATTTGGTTTCCAAAAAACTAAAAACTAGTTTTAGTTGGACTTGACACATAAAATATCTCACGAACTAAAAATACCTGTCTGCTAAAGAATAGTGACAATAATTACAACTGTCTAGCTTTTTCTTCAAATTAATTTGGTGTCAAAACTTAACTCGTCCAAGCGGCTGCAACCGGACCCAACAGTGCAGGACCGTCATCTGGCGTCGGGGTAACCGCTGGGCGAGGGGGACGCCTCTCTGAGCCTGGTTCCCCTCTTCTCAAGAAACCATCTCAGCGACCTCTTCGCGGACGCCGTAGACAACACGGCGGCTCCGCGCGTACTTTCCCCGTCGGCTGACTCTCCCATGTCCTTCCCGCTATGGCATCGCCTCGCTTCCCAGCAGGGGCAGGCCAAGCTCTCCACTAGCCGATCCACATTCCACCTGGCTTCCTCGAGGATGACCTGTGCCTGCTTCTCCATGATGAACAGATGCGATTGCGGCATCTGGTGCTGGAGCTGGTAGTTTTCAGAAGGGAGCGTCCGCTGAGGGTGCGAGGTGGTGGTATCCGATGTCAACGGCAACGGATCGGCTTCTGCAGGACACAACCCGGGTGGGTGGAGGCACAGGCCGGTGCCGGCAGGGTCGCAGCTGACATGGGGCACTCCTCTCTGGGCCATGTAAGATATACTCTAGATAGAGAGGGATGAAAGATTGAGGGAGACGGAGGAAGAAACAGAGATAAGATTTCTGGTTGAGCTCGAGAGCGACGAACATCGCCGTTGGATACTCCTCAATCAGACTGCGGCAGTGTATTATATGTAGTTTCCTTTTGACTTGTGCCGAATCATCCTAGGGATTGATTTCGGCGCACGTGCGGCACCCCGACCAGCCAGTAAAAAACAGAAAGCACATATTATATATTTTGTACAAGCAAATAAAAGAAAAATAAACACCGCCCCATCCTCAATTTTAGAGGGTAAAATGTCAATGCAAAAAAGTGTTCGTATCAATTTCACAGTCTAATTTCACGATCCGATCACCCGTGAGCTACACCCTTGCGGGTGGAATCCTTATCCTTATTAAGTTATTAGTGTGGTATAAATGAAAAGGGTTTAAGTCACTTTTTATTTTAAATTGCGTCAGTGGTATACAGATTATAAAGATGTTTGGGCAAGAGAAATAGGAATAGGAGAATATAAAATTCACTAACATTGTGGGTGTGGGAAGTTATTCCTCCTTGTATCAATGTAGGAACAGTAGACGTACAACATCTTGGTAAATGTAATAATTACCCTTTAGGGCTGCATCATGTAGTAGGATTGATGCTAGCTTTATTTTGTAGAGTGCGAAATCAGCATTTGTTATACTTATACTTATTGTTTGCTTACCGAGGTAAAAGAATTAACGGAATTCCGTGAGTTTTAAAATACAGAAAGCGAAGAAGATATAATTCACTATATTTCATACGCATCCGTAGTATAAAGACAATATAGATGTTCGGGCAACGGGAACTGGAAAGGAAGCATAAATGATTAGGCTCTAAACACATGTTCATAAATATCATTAATCAATACCTTGTATTGATCTTAGGTTGAATTAGGGTGAATCAGGGTTTGATCCACGGGATGGTCAGAAAATGATCCACGGGATCATCCGAGGCTTAAGGCAGGGTTAATTTGCCAAAGAGCGTCTGAGATGCTATGGCGTTGAGCGTCGGCGAGGAGCTCATCGAGTTATAGGACCCGTGACCATAACGGTGCAAATGGGAAAAGAGGAACTGAAGATGAGGTGGCGTGGATGCTCATCGACACTCCAATTGAACCAAAGGAGGAGGTGAGGGTTGTGGGACAGCGGCGACAGCTGGAGATGGAATTCGAGTAGGTTGGAGAGTCTCAGCGTGCTGGAGGTGAAATTTACAGAGGAGGACAATATGATACCCATGGATCGTGTAAAACCCTTGAAATGGGCGTGAGGTGGGTTGTGGTGTCCTCTGCAAGTTAGGGCGGTGAGCGAGAAGGAAGCCCGATCAGGCATTTCTCCTACAATCCACAAGGTAGGGCGTATTAGGGCTTGATTAAAATGTCTAAGAGAGATGAAGATGGAGGAGAAAAAACCTTTTGAAATAGTAGACTAAAGTGGGAGCACGAGGCCGGGAGAGGAGAACATTTCAACCTATGAAACCATCGGGGGATAGATGATGACTTTAACACCGTCCAGTCACGCGTGTTAAAAGATAAACCGTTGGATGGCATGCAAATTAGGAAGGAAATGAATGGTAACACGTGACAACGTGAACTTTAGGGAAATCAGTTCATTTAATGAAATTTGTAATCAATTTCCATTAAAGTCATATGGAAACTTATTTAATTCATTAGGGGGGTCAAACATGGTTCAAGTGATCTCAAATTTGAACCGTGGATTAATTTGAGGGTGTAGAATATTCCTAGGCAACTAGATTTCGTTTTTGTACATATTTTGGTCCATAACTTCTATATTGCCCATTAATCTTAATATTAATGTATTAAAATAAGGATGATTTGAAAAAGGCTTTTATTATTGAATCCTTGAGTCACAATTTAGTGTTTTACTTATTCAAGAGTCACATGGTCACTTCTTTAACCTCTTCTTATTCTTTATGGCCATTTTGGAGGAGAGAGAAAAGAAAATAAGATCATGAGTTAATTGATATACATAATGCACATCTAAAAGTGAAATATGAAATTGAGTCTTATTTTAAGTTTTCTTATCCCAATTTCACATAAGGACAACCATTATTGGCCTTTTTTCATTTAAAGCCTCTACTATAATCATTTAGGAGGAACTCCATTCTAAGTTTCAAACTGGCTTTGAAAAATTGGGATGTGACAACTCTACCCACCTTAAAGAAAATTTCATCCTCAAAATTTTCTAGGGCACTATGCACCTTAGAGTTTTTGTTATTTCTTTATTCAATGAAAGAATACTAAAATTTTGCATGAAAGGAAATATATTTCATAAAAGGATCATATATGTTGAAAATTTTGCATGAAAAGTGTGATGTAACATAGGACCTTTAAGTTTTGTACACTATCTATGTGAGCATGAATTAGCTATTACCTTAGTCCTCATATCCTCAACTCATACTTTAGGGTTTATGAAATATATCTTTACACTTAGGGAACTTACCTTCAACTTGGGATAACTTTCAAACATTAGGCGTAGGTGACTATCTACCCTTAGGTCTTTAGTTACTGCCTACATTTCTAGATATGTGGTGATAAGGCACATACCCAGAGATGTGGAATCTTAACATGCTACCTCCCACTAACTTACAAATGCACATGTCCCATACCACATGCACTAGTGAGGAAGGATAAGTGTATAAAAGGTCTCATGCTCATGACATTCATCTTCAAGTCTCGATTGGCTGGCCATAACCAATGAGAATGGAGAGGTCATCTCATTATCTAGGGTAGGTTGACACTTGAGATATAAACTATGTAAGCATTTATCTCTGGCCTCTATCTCTTCTAAGGTGAAAACCCTAATCATTGTGGGTCATGGTATCTTTCCATAAACTGTAATTTCATATCTTCATTCTAGGATTAGAACATATGAATCTGGTTGCTTCCTGGTGGCCCATTTATTGGCTTTGATACCATTAATGTAACACACCACCTTATGATATATAATACAAATGAGTGGAAGCTTTCATCGTGAAAGGGAATGTCACATTAATGAAATCATAACAAATAAACACACAATTCATCATTGAGATTCATACATTATTCTTTGAATGAAACTATAATTCAGTTATATAACATGTCTAATGATTACTAAATATGGAAAACTATTCATAGAGGTAAACATGTCTAAATAATTGGATCGCCTAGTATGGAGGCACCCCACCAGTTTGCTCTTGAAGGTCTTCTAGTACTTGCTTGCTTCTCTTGAGTCCTTACTTTCTCCAACTCATGGGGACATTGTCTTCCCAGCCATGCAAAGGGGAAAAACAACACATCAGTAAATGTTATTGGCACTTTATAATATGAGAAAAGTAAATATACTTGACATATAAGAAAACTTGACATGAATTAACTATAAACATTATTGAATCATTATTAACATGAAGAATTGAATAGTAAATGTATGCATCCTTGTATGATGCCCCCTTGGGAGCACATGATTGCTAGGAAAGCCCTTGATTCTAGGAAAGCCGTGAACGACCCTTTGAGGTACATGACTCCGGAGCATATAAAGACCAGTTCAATTCCAAGCTAAAAGAATTAACGGAATTCCGTGAGTTTTAAAATAAAGAAAGTGAGGAGGATATAATTCACTATATTTCATATGCATCTGTGGTATAAAGACAATATTGATGTTCGGGAAACGGAAACATGAAAGGAAGCATAAATGATTAAGCTCTAAACACATGTTCATAAATATCATTATTTAATACCTTGTATTGATCTTAGGTTGAATTAGGGTGAATCAGGGTTTGATCCACGGGATGGTCAGAAAACGATCCACGGGATCATCTGAGGCTTAAGGTAGGGTTAATTTGCCAACGAGCGTCTGAGATGCTATGGCATTGAGCGAGGAGCTCATCGAATTATAGGACCCGTGACCATAACGGTGCAAATGGGAAAAGAGGAACTAAAGATGAGGTGGCGTGGATGCTCATCGACACTCCAATTGAACCAAAGGTGGAGGTGAGGGTTGCGGGACAATGGCGGTAGCTGGAGATGGAAGTCGAGTAGGTTGGAGAGTCTCGGCGTGCTGGAGGTGAAATTTACAGAGGAGGACTATATGATATCCATGGATCGTGTAAAACCCTTTAAATGGGCGTGAGGTCAGTTGTGGTGCCCTCTGCAAGTTAGGGCGGTGAGCGAGAAGGAAGCCCGATCGGGCGTTTCTCCTACAATCCACAAGGTAGGGCGTATTAGGGCTTGATTAAAATGTCTATGAGAGATGAAGATGGAGGAGGAAAAACCTTTTGAAATAGTAGAGTAAAGTGGGAGCACGAGGTCGGGAGAGGAGAGCATTTCAACCTGTGAAATTGTCGGGGGATAGATGATGACTTTAACACCGTCCAGTTACACATGTTAAAAGATAAACCGTTGGATGGCATGTAAATTAGGAAGGAAATGAATGGTAACATGTGACAATGTGAACTTCAGGGAAATCAGTTCATTTGATGAAATTTGTAATCAATTTCCATTAAAATCATATGGAAACTTATTTAACTCAATAGGGGGGGTCAAACATGGTTCTAGTGATCTCAAATTTGAACCATGGATTAATTTGAGGGTATAGAATATTCCTAGGCAACTAGATTTCGTTTTTGTACATATTTTGGCCCATAACTTCTATATTGGCCATTAATCTTAATATTAATGCATTAAAATAAGGATGATTTGAAAAAGGCTTTTATTATTGAATCCTTGAGTCAAAATTTAAAGTTTTACTTATTCAAGAGTCACATGGTCACTTCTTTAATCTCTTCTTATTATTTATGGCCATTTTGGAGGAGAGAGAAAAGCAAAGATGATCATGAGTTAATTGATATACATAATGCACATCTGAAAGTGAAATATGAAATTGAGTCTTATTTTAAGTTTTCTTATCCGAATTTCACATAAGGACAACCATTATTGGCCTTTTTTCATTTAACCCCTCAACTATAATCATTTAGGAGGAAATCCATTCTAAGTTTTAAACTGGCTTTGAAAAATTGGGATGTGACAACTCTACCCACCTTAAAGAAAATTTCGTCCTCAAAATTTTCTAGGGCACTATGCACCTTAGAGTTTTTATTACTTCTTTATTCAATGAAAGAATACTAAAATTTTGCATGAAAGGAAATATATTTCGTAAAAGGTTCATATATGTTGAAAATTTTGCATGAAAAGGGTGATGTAACATAGGACCTTTAAGTTTTGTACACTATCTATGTAAGCATAAATTAGCTATTACCTTAGTCCTCATATCCTCAACTTATACTTTATGGTTTATGAAATATATCTTTACACTTAGGGCACTTACCTTCAACTTGGGATAACTTTCAAACATTAGGCGTAGGTGACTATCTACCCTTAGGTCTTTAGGTACTACCTACATTTCTAGATATGTGGTTATCAGGCACATACCCAGAGATGTGGAATCTTAACATGCTACCTCCCACAAACTTACTAATGCACATGTCCCATACCACTTGCACTAGTGAGAAAGGATAAGTCCATAAAAGGTCTCATGCTCATGACATTCATCTTCAAGTCTCGATTGGATGGCCATAACCAATGAGAATGGAGAGGTCATCTCATTAGCTTGGGTAGGTTGACACTTGAGATATAAACTACGTAAGCATTTATCTCTGGCCTCTATCTCTTCTAAGGTGAAAACCCTAATCATTGTGAGTCATGATATCTTTCCATAAACCCTAATTTCATATCTTCATTCTAGGATTAGAACATATGAATCTGGTTGCTTCCCGGTGGCCCATTTATTGGCTTCGATACCATTAATGTAACACACCACCTTATGATATATAATACATCTGAGTGGAAGCTTTCATCTTGAAAGGGGATGTCACATTAATGAAATCATAACAAATAAACACACAATTCATCATTGAGATTCATACATTATTCTTTGAATAGGAAACTATAATTGAGTTATATAACATGTATAATGATTACTAAACACGGAAAACTATTCATAAAGGTAAACATGTCTAAATAATTGGATCACCTAGTATGGAGGCACCCCACCAGTTTGCTCTTGAAGGTCTTCTAGTTCTTTCTTGCTTCTCTTGAGTCCTTACTTTCTCCAACTCATGGGGACATCGTGTTCCCAGTGATGCAAAGGGGAAAAACAACACATCAGTAAATGTTACTGGCACTTTATAATATGAGCAAAGTAAATATACTTGACATATAAGAAAACTTGACATGAATTAACTATAAGCATTATTGAATCATTATTAACATGAAGAATTGAATAGTAAATGTATGCATCCTTGTATGATGCCCCCTTGGGAGCACATGATTGCTAGGAAAGCCCTTGATTCTAGGAAAGCCGTGAATGACCCCTTGAGGTACATGACTCCGGAGCATATAAAGACTAGTTCAATTCCAAATAACTTGATCATTGGCATGAAATTAACATTAATATTAACATGATTCTTGAACTTAACGTGATGGGATTTCTCCCTATTAGCTTGATCTCCTAACGTGATGGGATTGCTCCCTATGAAAACTAACATGAATCCATGAGTCATTAATCATAATGAACATTATAACCATAGGACATATGTAGCAATCATCAAGTAATAATATAAAGTGCTCATGATTAAAAGATTAAATTTGCAATGATAATGTCTACTTTGTTCTTAACATGCAAAGAATCATAATTATTTGTGCTCAACAACTTGACCCGTTTACCTTGGAGAAATGTAGATCCTAAGATAGTCTTCCTGATCCTTGAGTCAAATCTAGGTCAAACTTCCTCTTGTCTTGATTAGGCTCTAATCATCTATTCAAAAACATCATTAATTAATACCTTGTATTGATCTTAGGTTGAGTTAGGGTGAATTAGGGTTTGAGTGCATTAGGATTAGGCTCACTAATCAACATCATTAACTTAGGAAAACTAGGCTAGATTAGACCACCTTAATCATGTGGTGATAGTTAGGGTTTCATGATTCAAGTTAAAGTTTCTAATAAAACATCATAATGAAAAGGCAAATAGTGACTTGAAAACCTTAAAATTAGATTTCTCTCAAAAAATCCTTTCAAATGACTATTTATTTGTAATTTCTTGATAAAGCATCAATTTACTGCAAATTTTCAAAAATAGACCAATAACAAAACAAGAAAAAGCCACGTGTATCATTTTCCACTCTAGTGGCTCGACCAAGGGGTGGGTCGGCGCTGAGTTGGACCAATCCAGGTTTGCCAACTCACAAGGGGCTTGTCTTAGTGGATCAGTGGTGAAAGATAGTGAGATGAGGAAAATCCCCAAACTACCCTTCTAAAATAAATGTTTGATTGAAGTAGATGGGACTCTAGGGTCATATCACGACCTGGGTTCTTTGACTTTGATCCATGGCGAGCGTCACTCCAGCCATGGATGAGGAGGTCTTGGAAGAACTAAAATGGAAAAAGACTTTGAATAGAATGATACAAAATGAGTCAGAACACATCATGAGGCTAAGCCGAATCAAGGGGGGAGCCATTGTGTGAACCAAGAAGATTGGGAGTCACTAGCACATCGTGAAATAGAGAAAGAAGCTCAGGGGTCAAACCTAATGTGGGAAATCCAAACTAAGAGCACTGAAAGTTGGAAAATGATCCACTGGGTCATCTGAGGCTTGAGGCAGGATTACCTTAGACAAAGATCTTATGAGATGCTACAACGTTGATCACCGATGAGAAGCTCATCGAGTTACATGACCCAACAGCTAGGACCATAACAATGTGAATAGGAAAAGAAATATCAAAGATGAGGTGATGTGGATGCTCATCAACACTCCAATTGAACCAAAGGAGGAGGTGAGGTTGTGGTACGATGATGAAATTCAGAGATGGAAGTTGAGTAGGTCTGAGAGTCTTGGTGTGTTGGAGGTGAAATTGATAGATCGGAGGACTATATGATCTCCAAGGATCATTTAAGACCCTTTAAATGGGCGTGAGGTGGGTTGTGGTGCCCTCGCAACAAGCGAGAAGGAAGCCCGATTGGGCGTTTCTCCTACAATCCACAAGGGAAGGTGTATTAAGGCTTGACTAAAATGTCTGAGAGAGATGAATATGGAAGAGGAAAAACCTTTTGAAATTGTCGAGTAAAGATGCAGCATGAGGCTGGGGGAGGAGAGCATTTCAACCTGTGAAACCATCGGGGGGTAGACAAAAATTTAACATCGACCAATCACACGTGTTAAAAGATACACCGTTGCATGGCATGCGAATTAGGAAGGAAATGAATGGTAACGTGTGATAGCGTGGACTTAGGGAAATTAGTATATTTAATGGATTTTGTAATCAATTTCCATTAAAATCATATGGAAAATTATTTGATTCATTAAGGGGGGTCAAACATGGTTCAAATGATCTCAAATTTGAACCATGTATTAATTTGAGGGTCTAGAATATTCTTAGGGAACAAGATTTTGTTTTTGTACACATCTTGGTCTATAACATCTATATTGGCAATTAATATTAATATTAATGCAGTAAAATAAGGATGATTTGGCTTTTAGTATTGGATCCTTGAGTCACAATATCGAGTTTTACTTATTCAAGAGTCACATGGTCACTTCTTTAACATCTTCTTATGCTTTATGACCATTTTGGAGGAGAGAGAAAACAAAAGAGGATCATGAGTTAATTGATATACATATTGCACATTTGAAAGTAAAATATGAAATTGAATCTTATTATAAGTTTTCTTATCCCAATATCATATAAGGGCAACCATTATTGGCCTTTTTACATTTAAACCCTTAACTATAATCATTTAGGAGGTACTCCATTCTACGTTTTAAATTGTCTTAGAAAAATTGGGATGTGATAGTTTGCCTACCCATATTACCCGTGAAAGGAGGAGATAGAAAGGGAGAGCAACTTGACGTTGGCCGGTCAACAAACAAAAGGATTTCTCTTTCTAGGCGGCTCAAGAAGCACAACATGGAGTTCCCTATGGTATGCATGGACTATGTAGAGGCACGGAAGCTTTTCTTATATGTTAGGAGGACATCTTTGACCATCATACTTGTGATGCTCAAGAAGGAGGCACATTCATGTGCAAGTATAATCATTAGACTTTCTCCAGGACAAGGTATATCTTGCACCTTATTTCTTATACATCATTGTTGATGAGATCATCTAGTTATAGAATGTGGTTTTATTTTTGTTATGTTTTACCGCTTCATATTTCCCAACAGTGGTATCTGAGAAATGTTAATTTATAATGTAAATTGAATAGATATGATCAATTATTATTTGATTATTTATTTTGTTACATTTGATCAAAATATTTAAATGGTTAGTGTACATAGACGATTAAATACTACATAAAATTGTGAATGTCCCATAGACCCTTTATATATAATATGATATTAGTATCATTCGCTCTGCATGAAAAAAATGGTGGTGGATTTATGCATGGTTACAACCAACCCCCCCCCCCCCCCCTCCCCACACGTGATGGATGCTTGTGTCTGAATGGTGAATGGTTTATATCATGTTTTAAGTATTAGTTTTGCATGATGAGTGTCCTTCTTTTATCTCCAAATAAAATTGATGCTTGACCTCATTTCTCCCCTCAGATGTAAATCAAGGTATTTCCTTACATTCTGTAATAAATATATAGGAATATCATTAGTTTAGATATCTTGGCAAAAGGAGGTAATTTTAAAGTTATATTCAGATCAATCAATCAACAAGGAGCTAAGTTGACCAATGAGATGATTCAACCGACAGATTGAAGGGTACAGTTGATAGACTGAGTAGGATTCAATTTAGTGGAGAGACCAACTAATGATAAGAAGGACTAGTCGATGGACATGATACACAACCAATCAATAGGAATCCTAACTGATCGACTAAAGGAGTCCATTCGACCGACCGAGCTTCTTCCAATGTCAAGGAGTTCATTTGAAGGTTAAAACATGTGATTTTTGACCTTAGGTGGACATCCATCCTTAGTGGATCCAAAGAATTACATTAGTATGGACATAACCATTACTCAGATACTTGTTGTTGCATGTTTTTGTTGTGGATACAATATGTATATGATACATATTATATGTATGTGGTGATTGAACATGTATATCTATATTTATAAATAAAACCCCTGGATAAAATATTAAGCCTTATGATTTCCAAAAGTAGCACACGTAAAAAAATTGATCGACTATGCATGGGAGCTCCAAAGTTTGGTGTGTTTTCTATTTTGTGGAAGTGTGATAATAGATATGTAGGTCAACCAAAGTAGGGTGTATATTCTAATGTGTTGGCTTCTGATCAAGATTAAATAAGTGACCTTATTAGGATTAAGTGTTTCAAAGCTTGTAGATGGAATCTGACAAAGAGTTGTGCAGACCATCTATTAGGAGTTGCAAAAAATGCAATTGAAAAGTGTTGCCTACCTAAGCAATCAAAGTTGATTCAATTTGATAAAATATGGTCTTGACCCACTAGAACACTAAATGACACAATCTTTATGAATTAATAGTGAGAGATTTTAATTTGAAGTAATAATAGTGGGAGGGATAACTAATTGAAGGCCTAACTAAATATCATCAGTTTTTTTCAAATCAAATCAAATCAAAAGTGTTTTGAATTGTGCAAATTTCTTTGGTAGAAACAAATGAAAATCAAAAACACATTTTCATTTGGACCTATTGGGACTCATACATAATGATGCATGTGGACCTTTAAGCACAAATGCTATAGGTGGATACCAATACTTCATCACATTTATTGATGACCTCAGTATATATGGTTATGTGTATTTAATGAAACACATGTCAGACTCCATTCAAAGATTCAAGGATTTTATGAATGAAGTACAAAACCAACTTGGTATAAGTATTAACATACTTTGATAAAAAACAACTTGGTATAAGTTTTAAAGTGATTCAATCTGATTGGGGTAGAGAATTCTTAACCCAAGAGTTTGATGACCTTCTATGAAAATGTCGTATTGTATCGCAATGGACTCCACCTGAAACACCACAATATAAAGGTGTATCAAAAATCAGGAATCACACCCTATTGGACACAGAAACGTTAAATAATGAGTTATGTTGATCTTATGATTTCCTTCTGGGGTTATGCTTTAGAAAGTATGACATTTACACTTAACCATGTACCTTCAGTTCAAAAGATAGCATATGGGATATGGACTGGGAAACGTCTTAATGTGTCTTTCATGAAGATCTGGGGATGTGAAGCTTATCTTTGGAAAATATTTCTTGAAAAGTTTGGACTAAAATCAAATACATGTTAGTTTTTTGGATATCTTAAGGAAACTAAGGGATACTAATTCTATATTCCATTTGAAAACAAAGTATTTGTTGCCAAGATTATTGTATTCCTTGTGAAGGAATTCATTTCCAAAGGAATAGATGGGAAGAAAGGAGAACTCAAAGAAGTTCAAGACCAACAAGAAAAAAATATAACCTACGGATGTAGAAAATGAATAAGAAGAATCAAAAGTAGTTGTGGAATCTCAAGTTCCTCTTGTAGCACATAAATCTCAAATACCTAGTGGGACACACCTTGAGCTAGAGAGATTTGGATATCACATGTCTCAAAAAGACGATGTGTTGGTCATAGATGACGATGAGCCAATGATCTACTTAGAAGCTATTGAGGGACCAAATTATGAGAAATGGCTTGAAGACATGAGATCTAAGATGAACTCCATGTACACCAATAAGGTATGGACCTTGGTGGATCTACCTAATGGAGTAAAACCCATAGGGTGAAAATGGGTCTTCAAGAAGAAGACCAACATAGATGGTAGTGTACAAACCTATAAAGGTTGGTTGGTAACTAAAGGTTTTAAACAAGTTCAAGGTATTAACAATGACGAACCTTTTCACCAGTTTCTATGGTTAAATCCATCAAGTCCATTCTTGCAATTACAACTTATTATTACTATGAGATTTGGAAAATGGATGTTAAAACTAATTTTCTTAATGGGAATGTTCTTAAGGATGTGTACATGGCAACCTGAAGGTTTTATACTTTCAAATGAAGCTAAAAAAGTATGTAAGCTACAATAGTTGATCTAAGAGTTGGAATATTTGATTTGATGAGATAGTCATAGAGTTGCTATAGTCAAAATGAAGATGAACCCTTTGTTTACAAAAAATTTAGTGGTAGCATAATTGTATTTCTCATATTGTATGTAAATGACATATTATTGATGGGGAATGAAATCTCTACCCTAAAAATGGTAAAAACATAGTTGGGAAGTACCTTCTTTATGAAGAACCCAAGTGAAGCATCCTGTAGCTTACGAATCAATATCTATAGATATAGATCTAGAAGACTCTTGGACTTATACATAGTACATACATTGACAAAGTCCTGAAAAGGTTCAACATGTAGGACTTAAATAGAGGAAACATGTCCATGTATCATGGAGTTAGTATCACTAGAACCCAATTTCCCAATTCTTATGAAGAAAGAGGACAGATGACTAAGATTTCATATGCATCTACAATTTCGTGTATCATGTATGCAATTTTATGTACTCATCTCAATGTGTCATGTGATTTGAGCATGATGACTAGGTTCAGTCAGATCCCAGTGAAGGTCATTGGATTGTCATAAAGAACATCCTTAAGTACTCGACAAGAACTAAGGATCAACTCCTTGTTTATGGTGGTGAGAAAAAGGTGGTTGTAAAAGGTTACATTGACACAAGCTTCCATACTGACAAAGATGATTATTGATCGCAATCCAAATTTGTGTTTTTCCTCAACAACTGAGTTGTAAAATAGAAAAGTTCCAAGTAAGATATATTTGTCAATTCTAAATAGAAGCCAAGTACATTGTTGCTTCCAACACAACAACAAAATTTGTATGGATCAATAAGTTCATTAATGAACATGGAGTGGTTCCAACCATTGATGACAAATTAAAGGTATACTCTGACAACAATGGAGCTAATTTACTAACAAATGAAAACAATGATTTATTTAGGCACAAGGAACTCAAAAGGTGATTGGTTTGCATCAACGAACATGGAAATCAATCAAAATGGTCACATACAAGTTGGAAATAGGGACTTGATTGGGTTTAATTCCAATTTAGGAGAAATTATGAATATTAAATCAAAATTAAATTTGGTACCAAAATCTGATATGCTACTAATCTCCACCCCCTAAATTGGATTTCATCCTCAAAATCAATTTATTCATGGTCTACTTAGGTACTATACTCCATACCTTAAAATGATTCAACTTGAAGTCTAAATGGTCATTTCAAATATAATGTATCTTTCTCCACTTTTTCTTAAACCTTATCCTCTACCTAACCCTCAATTTTTCCTCTAGGATTTTTTTGTATCTCCATGATTATGACTTATGTAAGGACCCTGACCAGGGTTTTGGGCTAATCCTATATGTTTTTCCTAATTAAGATGAATATAACTTTAATATAATCTTTTGAGGTGTTTTATTATCATGAGACCCACTTACGTTTCAAGTTTGGTCCTGTTTGGATAATGTTTGACCAATGTTTGCTTGTTTTGGACCTGAGTGCAATTTACCCAAGATGAGGGGTTATCTTGCAAAATGTCACATGCTAAGCATTCCCATAGTTTTTTAGCATCATAAGGGAGAGAATGATGCTAAGGGGAGCCTTTTGGAAAGCCTAAGTTCCAAGTTGAGCTTGTATGGTTGATGCTTGTGCTTTATGTGCTAGTTTTGGTGAAAATTGCAATTTACCCAAAGTAAAGGGGTTAGCATAAAATTTACCATCTCAAGATTGTTCCTTCTCTTGTTTTACATCATCTACAAGTCAAAATAGTAGGTGGACCCCTTGTTTGGATATCACGCAAGGAGTGGCATCCTCATAATGATAATGTTCAATGAATCATGTCTGTTTTGGCCTTGGAAGGTAGTGTATAGGTTTGAGGTAGTATAGTGTATCGGTTTGGGAGATGTGGTGCCCTTAGTAGGAAGCCAAGAGGCTGATAACCTACTTAGAGTATATCATCATGGCATGCATGTTGAGCTAGAGAGGTTGCATGTGGCCTTTGTACGTGAATAAGTGTCACCTAGACTCTTATGGTGATGACAACTCACCTTTGATCTCTCTTTCTTCCCTTAAGTATATAGCCCCCTCCTCCTTCACACAAGTGATCCATTTCATCCATTCTTGTTCTTCTCCTATTTCTGGATGAGCTTGGGAGCTTATGGACCTAGAGGAAGTCTCCATGGAAACATTATAATCAACCACTAAGAGCATATTATGAGAATCTAAATTTACTATTCAGTTAATTTCATGTTTCCTTATTGCCAAGTTACTATTTTGTTATAACAATACTCAATGTTGCTTACTCTAACATGGTTTCCATTTTGAATGCATGGCTGGGGACACAATGTCCGCAGGAGGAAAGAATAAGGGAGCTTAACCAAGGAACATACATCTCAAGGACAAATAAAGAGTTTAGCTTTGGTGGGTATCAACTATCCTATGGCATTTAGTTTAGTTTTTCAATTAGTATGAAGATTATGCACTAGTTTATCCTAGTATAAAGATTAATTTTTAAGTTGTCAAACTTGAGAAATGAGATTGCAATTATTTCCCTGAGTTGGTTGAGTGAAATTATACTTTTATGCAATGATTGTCATTTTTGTGACATCCCAATGCGAATTAAGCTTCCGCTCAGTAATGTATATGTTTTAGAAAATTGGAGTGTTACTGAATAATTCTACTAAGATAAAATTTATATGAATCCAAATCAGGAAATATGAGTGTCCAACAATTGGACTTCAAGTAAGATTGATAGTTCAAGATATGCCTCATTTAATGAATACATTCCTTAGACAAATAGTGCCCAGAATAAAATTGAGGATGTACATACCTTATGATTAGACTTAAGTATTCAATAACACTCCATAGGTTCAAGGTCAGGGTTTTCACAACCTAATCACAATATTTGTACATTCAACTAATACAAAGCCCATTTATTCTCTTTATTAGAAAATGTCCCTATTGAAAATTGGAAATCCGGACTCAAAACATAGACCATTAAATCCATCATATTTTTATTCCAAAAATGTATTCATTTGCATTAATTGGATACACCAAAGATTAGTTATGATTTTCAGAAGACTAAATCAACTTTTGAAGAATTAATAGAAGTATATTCCAAAATGACTAATGTGCCTCACATCTGGTTACCAACTAACTGGATGTAATGGGGTATATTTGTCATTGCCTAGAATAGGCAAGTTCACATGGATGTTGTTTAAATAATGTGTGAAATACCAATATACCCGTGATAACACCAAATTTTGTGACGTTTTTGCCCTTTTTTCTGTTATCAAAACTACCCTTTTCTGCTATTTTCCTCTATTTTATTAGCATTTTTGCAATAATTGGCCAAGCAACGCTCTTATTCCAAATTTTCCTATCTTCTACAGAGTTTTCCTCATTTTTGTGCAAAAAGGCCGATTCCGGCCCACAATAAGTCTAAGCCCGCCTCAGCCTTCCTGACGCCCGGTACAACCCAGCCCGATAGGGGCTGGGCGACACAAGAATGATCGGCGGAGAAGGGCGCCTTGCGAAAGGGACGTACCGGCCGACACACCTTCTACCTGACAGGGAGCCGAAGCCGCCCGATGACCCAGCTCGTCGAGCGACACGACCACCCACCGGCAGGCGTGCCGCCAGCCACATGACCGATAGCCAGCGCCTCACGCCGAAGACATACCTGTATCGGCCGTCCACATCCATCGACCGGCGTATAAGGGGGCTACGTGGCGTTTCCAGCACCATAACTCCTTCAACCGCCGGTATAAATAGCAGCGACAGGAAGCCGAAAAGACAGGTCGGAAACGTCGGAGGTTGGATAGGTCGGGACGGCTAGCCAGTTCACCGTTCGGACAGTTGGGGACTTGAGCGATCTGCGAGAGAAGTGCGAGAGAAACCGTATCGTGCCCCAGTGCTCATACCGGGTGACACTAGGTGAGCTCTTCCTCATCCCGAGAGGGAGGGGATTGGTTCACCTAGGACTGTACTGGACGACACTGAGGGCCGATATCGGCCGACGTAGATACGCGACACGAGTGCCTGACAACAATGCCCGACAGTAGTATATGTGAATCCTTGGCCGACACGATACCGAAACCGATACGCTCTCCCCGTCAGTGGTGCCGCTCGAGAGGGTGTGCCGCCTGACATGAGCGTATCGGCCAGGGTCTTCGAACGATATAGTCGTCCGTCAGGCGTGCCGTCCGAGAGTTCGTGCCGCCCGACACGGCTGTACCGGGATAGGTCCCTAGACGGTATCGGGCTGGGAGTAGTAGTAGTCTGTCGCCCTTCTACATCAAGAAGGCGACATCTATCTTTAATTCTGTTATTTAAATTCTTAGCTTATGCATTGTATTAAGACCCTTATTGCTGATGGAAATAGAAATGCTAATTTGCTATTTGTTTAATGCTTAGTGCCTTATGATTGGGTAACTACTGTGTTGGATATCTGAACTCTAGCTTGCATGTTTTGAATCGCGTTTCGCTTAGCTACCGAATCGTCTTTCCCGTCGCAACTACTTCGAGAGTTGGGTTGTGGCTCTAGTGTTCGGTCCGATTCTGGAGTACGAGAGTGCCCGGAACGGAGTTGTTTTAGTATCATTCCACTCTAACTTGAGTCCAGCAACCTCGAGAGGGGTGTTGAAGCTTGGTTAGAAGCACCCGCTCTGAGAGGAGGGGTGCAGGGTGTTACTGCTACCGCTTATCTTTCTAAAAGTCTTATCCCTTGCATTACGCCTTAAGCTGCAGTTTACCTTTCTATTTTTTGTTGCATGAAAATTCCTAAAAACTGCTAAATGACAAAATCTTAATCTTTCTTGTAACTCCAGTTGGAGATAGTTTTCTTTGATTTAATCGTGACATCTTGTTGTTCCCTTCGGGGAACTTCAATATCTCTTTATATCCACCGGAGTGTAGAGTGTCGATTCAGAGTCGTCAACACAACCCACCTTGTCCCTGTGTTTGACCCCGTATGACTACTTCGACCCCGTAAACAAAGTTGCGGGGGCCTAGAAGGATTCGGGTTATAAATGCGAAGGCTCGACTACCTCAAATACGCCTCCAATTTTAGGACGCGCGATTTAGGCCGGTTAACTTTCTGGCGCCGTTGCCGGGGATCGAACCCGGGTCTCCCGCGTGACAGGCGGGAATACTTACCACTATACTACAACGACTGCGGCGTCTTCGTCCTGGAATGGATGGCAAACGAGGCAACGCCTGATCATCTCCTCCACATCGACTATCACAGCAAAAGAGGAGAATATGTGTGGGAGCTCTTAGCTAGCCCAGGCGCGCTGATCATCTAACCCTCACTGATTAACATTTCCTTACCTCATCTACTTCACAACTCTGGGACAGAGTGTGGAGTAAGTTTGGGGGGGGTACCATGTACCAGTGAGGGAGGTACAAAAATCCTCTAATCTCTCTGACTTAAATTCCTTATTCTTTTGTTCTTTATCTTAAATTCCTTATTCTTTTGTTCTTTATCCTTTTGTTCTTTCCTATATCATGTGTACATATATATGTTTATACCAAAATTTTTGAAAATTTTGAAAATTTTGCTTATTTTGTCCCCTATGCATATGTACAAAGTTGCTGTAATAATAATAAAAACCTGTTGTGACTTCTTGCAAAGTTTACTTTCTGTATATTTAACGAGTTACAAGTTCTTTCATATCTTTCTGATAATGTTGTCTCAAACAAACAAAAGATTGTGCCTTGCCATCCAAAAATTTTCGAAAAATAATAATCTCGCAAACAGCTAAGAGACAAGTATGGAGAAGGAAAAAGCTGCCCAAACAGCAGATATCTCTTTTGTTTTCCCTTACCCAGCAAAAATCCCAAAAAGAGAAAGAAGTCTTATGAGCGTGAATAAAAGTATGAGAGTTGTGCCCAATAAAAGAAAAGAAAAAAATATATATACACCCTTGTTTTCCAAAAGTACCCATCTTTAGGCATGGTAGATCCGGGGCAGTGGTACGTAGGATGTGAAATCACTGCTCTAAAGTCAACTGGCTTGGACTGCAGGGACCACTTGCCCGTTAACGGACCCTTACCTGGATGGACTGATGGGAGACAAGAAGAAAAACCCAAAAAGTCTTAGCCTACCCTATACACAACTTTCTGCCCTTAAAATAAAGCTGTTTGGTGTGGAAGCTAACTTCGGAATCATACACCAAAGTCTCGCTGAAGCTGTGGAGAAGAAAAATTTTACTTAAATAATAAGGCAAGTAGGGCAAGGTCTTTTGTTCTCATTAAGACAACGTTACCTCCAAGACATCGCAAATCTTTTGCTACCCTTTAGCCTTAAAGTTTTGCTATGCAAGAAGAAGCAACACAAAAGTTTAGTTTAAATATTGATTGAGGACAATCAAAAAGCTAAGTTTGGGGGAGTTGATAACACCAAATTTTGTGACGTTTTTGCCCTTTTTTCTGTTATCAAAACTACCCTTTTCTGCTATTTTCCTCTATTTTATTAGCATTTTTGCAATAATTGGCCAAGCAACGCTCTTATTCCAAATTTTCCTATCTTCTACAAAGTTTTCCTCGTTTTTGTGCAAAAAGGCCGATTCCGGCCCACAATAAGTCTAAGCCCGCCTCGGCCTTCCTGACGCCCGGTACAACCCAGCCCGACAGGGGCTGGGCGACACAAGAATGATCGGCGGAGAAGGGCGCCTTGCGAAAGGGACGTACCGACCGACACACCTTCTACCCGACAGGGAGCCGAAGCCGCCCGACGACCCAGCTCGTCGAGCGACACGACCACCCACCGGCAGGCGTGCCGCCAGCCACGTGACCGATAGCCAGCGCCTCGCACCGAAGACATACCTGTATCGGCCGTCCACATCCATCGACCGGCGTATAAGGGGGCTACGTGGCGTTTCCAGCACCATAACTCCTTCAACCGCCGGTATAAATAGCAGCGACAGGAAGCCGAAAAGACAGGTCGGAAACGTCGGAGGTTGGATAGGTCGGGACGGCTAGCCAGTTCACCGTTCGGACAGTTGGGGACTTGAGCGATCTGCGAGAGAAGTGCGAGAGCAACCGTATCGTGCCCCAGTGCTCGTACCGGGCGACACTAGGTGAGCTCTTCCTCATCCCGAGAGGGAGGGGATTGGTTCACCTAGGACTGTACCGGACGACACTGAGGGCCGATATCGGCCGACGTAGATACGCGACACGAGTGCCTGACAACAATGCCCGACAGTAGTATATGTGAATCCTTGGCCGACACGATACCGAAACCGATACGCTCTCTCCGTCAGTGGTGCCGCTCGAGAGGGTGTGCCGCCCGACATGAGCGTATCGGCCAGGGTCTTCGAATGATATAGTCGTCTGTCAAGCGTGCCGTCCGAGAGTTCGTGCCGCCCGACACGGCTGTACCGGGATAGGTCCCTGGACGGTATTGGGCTGGGAGTAGTAGTAGTCTGTCGCCCTTCTACATCAAGAAGGTGACATCTATCTTTAATTCTGTTATTTAAATTCTTAGCTTATGCATTGTATTAAGACCCTTATTGCTGATGGAAATAGAAATGCTAATTTGCTATTTGTTTAATGCTTAGTGCCTTATGATTGGGTAACTACTGTGTTGGATATCTAAACTCTAGCTTGCATGTTTTGGATCGCATTTCGCTTAGCTACCAAATCGTCTTTCCCGTCGCAACTACTTCGAGAGTTGGGTTGTGGCTCTAGTGTTCGGTCTGATTCTGGAGTACGAGAGTGCCCGGAACGGAGTTGTTTTAGTATCATTCCACTCTAACTTGAGTCCAGCAACCTCGAGAGGGGTGTTGAAGCTTGGTTAGAATCACCCGCTCTGAGAGGAGGGGTGCAGGGTGTTACTGCTACCGCTTATCTTTCTAAAAGTCTTATCCCTTGCATTACGCCTTAAGCTGCAGTTTACCTTTCGATTTTCTGTTGCATGAAAATTCCTAAAAACTGCTAAATGACAAAATCTTAATCTTTCTTGTAACTCCAGTTGGAGATAGTTTTCTTTGATTTAATCGTGACATCTTGTTGTTCCCTTCGGGGAACTTCAATATCTCTTTATATCCACTGGAGTGTAGAGTGTCGATTCAGAGTCGTCAACACAACCCACCTTGTCCCTGTGTTCGACCCCGTATGACTACTTCGACCCCGTAAACAAAGTTGCGGGGGCCTATAAGGATTCGGGTTATAAATGTGAAGGCTCGACTACCTCAAATACGCCTCCAATTTTAGGACGCGCTATTTAGGCCGGTCAACCCGCAAGGGAAAAATTAGAGACGAATGTCCCAGTGAGGATGGCAAATATCATCCATAATGGGTTTTCTGCCCCTCCAAACCTTCACGTCATGTCTGATGCATTTCCATTAGAGATTTCTAGTATGGGGTCAAAGTCAATGTGATCCCCTTTTCACCAATAGATTAGGGCATCGATTTTTCAAGATTTTGAGAAACTCACATAGCCAAGCTAAGCTCAGAGGGGTCATCCAAATGGAAGGAGGGCATCATCACCTTGATTGAGAGGGGTTAAAGTAGGGAATTTGAGAAGGTTATGAATTCAAAGGCACCCTAGTACCACTTACAGTCACATCAGGTAACCACATTGGAGATAGCAAAGCATCGATACATCACTAAGGGGTCTGACCTCATGAGGAATTTAGGACAGCTGATCACTATGGTGGGGTACAAATGTCAAAATGGTAAAATTAGTGTCAATGAAGTGTGACCAGGACCTGTACCTTGTCTAGGATCCCATGAAGGGATTGGTCAGGTTTTTGGGGTCACAAACATACTGAACCACATTATTGGAGAGTTGTTAAGTCAAAAGAAAAGACAAAATTTGTCATTGGAGGTCTATGACTAAATCCAAGAGGAATTGAAGGAACAAAATTGAAGAGAAAGGGTCTGGGAACATTACCGCACTATCAATTTGGCCAAGTTGATCCTTGTCGCCTTTCTTCCTCCAAACTTTTCAGAGACAATGATCGACATAGGTGGAGTTAACCAGGGATTATTAGACTTAATTGACTGAGGGAAAGTGCATTGGAGGGTAGTAAGAAGGTTTTCATATGATCATGTAGTGAGGAGTAATAGGTTTGTTGTTGCTTTTCTTGCCAAATACACAAAGCCATCTTGCTAGGTCTTGATAGGGAATTTCTTCTATTGATGGGAACTTCTCATAATTAATGGCTCGGATTACTCAAAAGGAGAAGAGAGACTGAGAAGCTGAAAAAATCATTTGAAATCATTGAGAAATGGTTGAGAAAATGGGGTGGTAGGATCATAACTTTGCAACAGTCAAAATCATCATGAAGAACAAAAGAAGGATATGTGGGTGTACCATCAAATAAATACGTGTGGAAAGTGGAATATGTCAGATTGCGCTAGAGTGCCTCATCCACATGAAAGGCTAAAAATGATCTAGACTTTGATCCAGTGAAGCGTGCAATATTAAAATCTTTAAATTACCCTCCACTTTATATTTCTCTTTCTTTAGCCCATTAAAAAGTGTATTTGACATCTGATTAAGTTCAAAATTGGTAGGTTACTTCATTGGAGTATGATGAATACAAATTTGGACATAGATTTGTATTTGGAGATTATATGTGTTGGGTTAACACATTATATAGTTAATCATCTAATTAGTGTGTTAACCTTATCCCAATGGTAAAATAGGGTGATCTCTTTTGAAAAATTATTTCCAACTCTCTCATTATAAATTCCTAGGGTCAAACTAGGAATTTAATTATGATAGAGACTATAATTTAGTATTAATGTTCACTAATTTCCCATAACCATATTCTTTGGGTAATAACACCCTAATATTTTGTGTCCATGGGATGCTAATGTGTCAATCAGGGTTGTCAGGTCCCAACAAGGTCTAATCTATCCTCATTAAGGGAATTATGCATACTAAAGGTATTTATATAAATAAGGGTCAACAAGAGAGGAATAAAGATATTGGATAACAACATAGTTGAGTAGGGGCATAGAAGATTGGAGGTTTAACCTTTATACCTAGAATTGAGTATGTTGCAACACTCCACCCCTTAAAGATGATTTTGTCCCCAAAAACCATCCATCACTATCCAGGTGTACTAAGTTATTCTTCAAAACCAAACAAATATTTCTAATACACTTACTATACTGGATTATTGTACTACACTCCATATCATACATATATCCAAACCCTGTGGTGAGCATACATTATTTCATGAATCAAGTCCCCATAGTCACCTCATATTATAGGTCAAGCTAGAAAATTTTTAAACTAAGACGTAGATTATGTTAGTGGTTCTACACTCGTTAAGTTTACCTACATTGTAATGGTTATTTCATTATCCCCTTACATTCCATGCATCAATACAGACATGAGGTCATTACATTGTTCTACATTTTCTAATTTTCCACCACTTAAGAATGAGTGACCAAGCATAATACACATATATCCTAGTAGAACCATTATGACTATGACCAATAAGTTGATGGGATAAGCTAGCTTAAGAATGACAACCTCAACACATATATCATGATGATTACTATCAACAATTTTTTCCCATAATATTAAATGCACATGTACTATTAAGGTATAACATCCATAAATTTCTTCATTTCCTTCCAAGATCAGGTTATTAATAAGTTATAATATAGTTAAGGACTTTACCCAAGAAAATTAATTATCTACTATTTATTGTCTAAATTTTTTCATATCGTCTATTTGAAATATTAAGGTAAAGGAATAAGATTAGGATTTATTTTGAAAACATGATTACCATTCACATGTGTACACTATTATATATTGTACACAAATTTTCAATGTGTCATTCATGATTTAAGCATACAATTTACATTATTCCTATTTTGATTAGGGTCTAATTAATTTGTTTTCACGTTGGTTTAACATGATCATATGGGAAAGATGTATATTCATAAGTTCTAACATCCTTAGTGTATCCAACCTAGAATTCAGAATAGAGTTATACTTTCAAATTTATTACTCGCAAATTAAGGTATAGAGCATTTATTCGAGTTTTTAGGTGTCACTCATTTTAAATCTAACATAGTACTTTACATGACTTATGTTCATTTTCTAAAGAAAATAAAAGATATATTTTTAAATTTATCATGATTATCAAAATAACATTAATGGTGGTATAATAAGTGTGACGTCCCCGGATTTTGATTTCTCCAAACCCTATTGGGAGTGAGATGTCAGAATCTGAAAACATCATCCAATCATATCAGAAAGCGATGCGGAAGCATAATACGCATACATGAACATACAACCATAACATTTCTCAACATTCAACATGTATATTTATACAACATGAATTATTACACAAAGATTTACAATTACATATTGAATGAAAAATTCTATAGTCTAAGAACATGTATGCTAAACTAGGATCTACACAATAGGTACAACCTGTACAACTTGCTCACATACTGTAATTTTTCTCCCATGCTAGCTCTGAACCTAAAACATACGTGAAACAACAAATCAACACACAAGGTGTTGTGTACATGGGCAAAAAGATACATATATTTATGGCTTTCATAATTTTGAAAAAGATTTGCAGAAGGAAATAAAATCATAGAAAACACTTCTTTATTAAGTGAAATATGCCAATTTAAGTCATTTTCCTAGATGAATTGCATTATCAAGGTGGACTAGTACCAAAACATAAATATTGGGCCCATCCCCGTGTACCAAGTACTCTAGGGAAACTCCCCGTACACTGTGTGCTCTAGGGAGGTGTACTAGCCAACATTAATCCATTCCCTCGTAAGGGGGATAATGAGCACCTTAAATAACTACAAAGCATCTACTTATGATTTATGTTTACAAGTGATAAAACATCGAGTACTATATAGTGCTACTACATCCACTATTTGCAAATAGAAGAGAGAATACATACATATCATGATTGCAAGCAAGAAAACCATAGTCATATACTTAAATAAAAACCCACGTACCTGAGTTCAGAGATTTTAACTTATCCTTGATCATCTAGAAGTCTAGTCATCACCTGATTAAGAGAAGACCACATACTATCATCAAATTCTTATCATCTTAACCCTAGTCGTGTTCATTAGGGTTATATTATCTCATTAGGATCTTCCAACGTTTACTTGCATTATTGTCTTATATTTATCTTACTGATGTCATTTTCCAGATTATGATTCATTATTTGAATATTAGGTTCCATATTATTTTTGGTGCACATAATAACCCTAGGTTACATCATTAACCCAGATTAGGGTTTTATAGCATGAATTAAGATTCATATTCATATAACATGGATTCTCTTCATCATTATGATCTCATAATTAAAACTGAAGTTCCATATACTGATATGACCTTACTATGTGAATTTCATCATTTATTGAGCAGGTATGCATTTAATACATTATCTTTAGTGTTATTAGCCCTAATTAGCCATAATAATCAAATTATATGGTTTCATACATCAACATGACCATATTTGACATCATATGCATTATAAACATGATTATAGACTTACTAACATTTTTCCATAATTTATTATCATCATTTGATATTTATTACTCATGAACTAAGAATTTTACAACTAATAAGATATCACTGATATTAGTGCATCAAAAGCCTGATATTATGATTTCATATTGTTCTACGCATTTTTCTGAGAATTTAGGTACCTTATTTGCATTTTTCTGATCATTGTGCTATTTTCTACAAATTATATGAGAACTGGATATTTAGTGAATTATTTACCTGATCGGGCCAATCAAAATCGGCCACGTGTCTTCTAGGTGGTGCGGCTCCTTTTCTTTACTGGGGTCCATCCGGTTTAAGGGTTTTGAACCCGGTCTATTGTGATGGGTCAGCCGGTTCCTGGCCTGACCCGATCCTTTTCCTCTTCACGATCACCTGGCGCTTCTCATTCTCTGCTGCTGCTTGCTCGAGCAGCTAGTTGACTACTCCGACGAGGCTCTGTTCGCCCTTGGGTGGTGCTGGAGTATGGATGAGTCTGCCCTCACCTTCGCGAGGCTTCCTCGATCAGAGGGGTGAGGTTTCTGAGCTACGGCTCCCTCTAGATCTCAATTCCGCCGCAGTGATGGCGAGGTCGCCGGTGAGGTGGAGGTCAGGGACGAAGAGGTGGTCTGGGGTGGTTTGTTCTAGCCGAGAAGCACCTTCAGATTGAGGCGAAGGTGATGGCAGGTCATATTCAGTGGGGCCAGACCTGTGAGGGCGCTGCCGAGGTGGTGCACCGACGGATGGAAGGTCGACCTGGGGGGAGGTGCTCGGAGATCATTTGCTTCGAATTGGGTTGAGTGGGAGTCTAAGGGGGGTCTTGCGGAGCTACTGAGATCCTTAAATAGGCACTACAAGGCCTAGCTTTGCTTCCCCTAATGTGGATGACGGTTCCATGGCACCGACATCTGGGTGTTTTCTAATCCCTGATTGTTAGGGATATTTCTGGGGCTTGTTGGAAAGAGGAGGTCAAGCCGGATCTGAGGAACCAACTTTGACGAGGTTTGAGCAAAATACGAGAGAGAGGTGTGAATTTGAGAATAGACACTATCGTTGCCTGTGCAGCCGTGGGAAGCGGGTGAGGAGGACGACTCAGTCGTCTCTCCCATCGGATCCGGATCCCGATCAGAATCCAATTAGGGTTAAAAGGGCATTATGTACATTGAATTAATTTGCTTATATCTCTCAATTAGATAATCCAATTTCAATGAAAATTTAGGAGCAGCTTTATAATGTCATGATGTAGTTGTGGCATAAGTTTGGGAATGATATTCAAAGGTTATGCAAGGTTATTGACTAAGAACATTAATACCTAAAGTTCACCTTCATGTGACCCTTAGGGTTTTACATTATGCGAATTTGGTAGGACATTTAGTCAAGGTTGACACCAGAACTTCAACATTGGTTCAAATGTATGTAATTCCTTAAAAGAATTTATTTCTTTACTCAACAGTCCACTAAATGAATGATTGGTCTCATGAGGACTTAATCAATCAGTAAGGGTATTAATTCACAGTTGAATTCAATTAGGCATCATAGTCCTCGATCGTATCTCAAATCACCTAATTTGGGTGAAGGAAATCCATGATTGCATTACCAATTCCTCAATTGGTATTTGACATCTTACATAGAATGCATGTCTCTCAATTATTGTATTAGTTATTAAAACTCCAAAAATCTAGGTTATCACATTCACCCCACCTTATTTGGAATTTTGTCCTTGAAATTCAACTAATCTCATTCTTAAAGGCTATTTAGGAGTTTAACTTCATATACATCATCATTTCTTAGGTTCTAAGATTACCATAGCTGCATGCACTCAAAGTTGTCACCTTAGGGTCTTAGAGTTTCTTGGGTGTGTCCACCCCACCTCATATATGTGGAAGCATCACTTAATGTCTTAGCCATAACATGACATTGTGATATCTTAGGGTTACATCACCTCTAAGGGTACATGTTTTGTTCATGCTTTTATTGTTTAGGAGGAATTTGTTTATAGGCCATGATATTCAGATCGTTCAAATCTAACATCATTAATATGTTTTATGATCAACATCTTACAATGATTTCAGAACTAGAGGAGATTTATCTTCATCTTTGATATTAGGATATTTTTTTTCTACATAAGAAGGGCTTACGTAACATGCTTGACCATTAGGGTTTCACCCTATGGTGTGATACTCATACTCAACTTAGAAGCATACATTGAGAAGGATCAAAGTTACGAACTATATTTCTGATCATATATCCTATGATCCAAAAATATCTTTATATCAAGTTCATTAGTTCAACTTTTTATGTCTTGCATGTATTATGTGAAGGGAAAAAGAGAATATACTAAGTTTATCCCATGATCTCAGCATCATATCTTTCATGTTTCATATGAAGGGGGAGAGAATATTTTAAAGTCAAACTTATCATGATATAGGGGGGGGAATATACAATAGGTCAAGCTTATACGAGTGACCCCTCAGATATAAATCATCTATATAGCTCAAGTGAGGTTTCTATCATCATATATTAAGAAAGAGAAAAAGAAGGGAGAACATGTATTTTGAGTATCTTTTGCACAAAGCATTATACTCTCATAACTAGTGTTCATATATTACCTCACTTGCAACTAATGATGAGATTCAAAAAATATGTCACTCCAGCTAGGACCTAACTCATCCAAAGGATTGACTTTATCATATGGGTCATCTACCCATCCTTTTATTTTACCCAATTCTCACATATAGATTTGAATCATGCATAAGGACTCAACTCAACACTCAAGAGTAATCTAGTGTAGGACATTTTTCTTTTAACACATATCTCATATATTGGAGGCTAGGTCCTATGACCTTCTCCCCGTGGGTCTTACTCTCTCTAGAGTTCACCACATATCTCATCCTACCACTAGACGTCCTCCTTGTATATGAGCTTGAGACTCATGCACACTTGACGTGTATTTTACTACGCGCTTAAACGCAAGTATACGCGTCGAGTAATATAGGCCTTGTGAGGCCCGAGTCGAACTCAGGGATACGTGAATTATTGGAGACTTCTACTAACTAATCGCAATCAGCTAGACCGATTAACAAAGTAGGGTTTTGTTGTTCAAATTAAAAGAAAATAAAAATCAAACAAAGAAAACAATCGATTAAAGGTTAATTTAATCAATTAAAAGGGATATCTTTAGGATGGCGGTTTCACCGCGGGTCAACATTGTATTAGATTTCATATAATTCCTCACACTTCTCTCTCTATCCGGGTAGTGGCCTGAAATGAGAATTACCCACTGTCGTGGTGTAATCCACTACTTAGATTTAGGTTGATTCCATCGTCATAGTAATCATTACCCTAAACTAAGCGCATTAAGATCGGTCCCTCAGTTCCCACCATTAATTTTACAACTCCTTTGTCAAGGGTTTTATTAATTAATGTAGAATTCGTTTCTTTTCAACCGTTAATCCTTCTGTCGAAGTGATTAAGGGCATTAATTTATTATTATGGTGATCAAGCATAACAATAGCAATAGAGAAAACGAATTTATACCACGGATATGAGAGAAAAATATGAATTATCAATATAAAATCATCATACAATGTATCCCCGGGCTACTCCCGGTCCTAAAGATTGAGGGTTTTAGCCTCTCATGTTCATCTTACACAAATACATGGTAGAAATTGGGGAATTCATAAGAAAAACGTGAAATAGATGGGAAAACCCCTGAACGGAGAAGAACCGGTGGATCCTTGGCGTAGAACACAAGCTTTCCCCGCCTGTCGGTGGTGGAAATTGTCTTCGGCAGCGTCCGAATCACCCGGGATGAGCTTCTCGGCCTCCGTTCTCCTTTCTCTCCTCCTCGGCACTCGTGCAATCCAAAAAATGAGATTCTCCTCCCGTCTGGGCGGCCGTCATTAGGTATAAGTCCCTAATTAGGTCGTCAAATAACAACAGCCGTCCGATCGGAATCAAAACATATCCAACACATATCTGCCGGCGTCGATACCATCGACGCGGGTCGATGGTATCGACCCGGCGGATTAGCGGCAGCTTTCCTTTCTTTTATTCTGAGCGCCTATGGTGATCTCGATACCATCGACTTGGGTGTCGATGGTATCGACTCCTTTAGCGTCGGTTGTTGTCGTTTAGCGACGCTGTAGCTCTCCTTGTGTCGATGGCATCGACATCCGTCGATGGTATCGACTTAATCCTCGCTAGCAGCCTGGAGACATCTCGATGCCATCGACTTGGGTGTCGATGGTATCGACTCTGTATTGCTCTTCTCGGCTGACAACCTGTGGCTTGGTCGATGGTATCGACATCCGTCGATGGTATCGACGGATGTAGATACTTGTTTTTCCTGAAATTGTACAACAAGACCAAATAAATCCACACGATTTATGATAAGATGATCAATAATGCTTAAAATAATGAAATAAAGGGGATTTGATATAAAATGATGGCAAAGACCAAATAAAGTGAATTATGCAATAATATCCATGAAAATGAGTAATTAAGGCACAAAACACATATGAAAAAGGTCTATAAATGCGACTCAAAATCATCGCATCAAACTCCCCTAAGCTTAAACATTGCTCGCCCTCGAGCAACTAATCCTTAGAATAAAATTGCGAATGTCAACTAACAATCAAAACACCAACCCACCTCACAAATGACTCCCACTGGACGTTCTCAAACCGGCCTACCCTAATCACAGAACAGTAATTACCCTAAAGGCGACAATAACCATCAATAAAAGAAATTATCCTTCAAACTGATGAACACTATCACATAAGGCAGTTATCATAATAAAGTTCGCCGATTCAGCCATGGTGCATCTTGTGATCACCTACTCTACGTTGCTCGCCCTAACTACCATCTACATGGAAGCAGTTCTCCTGATAAACATGAGTGAGGAGAAAATCACGGTAGCCTACCAATCCGAGCAACGGGTGGATGGAATGGGTGGTTCATGGGAGAATTTGGAAGTATTACACAGTTTCAAAATGCATATAACAAAATGCCCTACATGATGCAAATGCACATTAAGAATGCCCTACTGCCTAAAAGCGAGTGGAATGATGCATGCACTAACCTTCTACCTCAAAATGAGATAGAAATCTACTCAAGTCACATCATGTACTCAAATCCCCTGTTATACAAGTGATATCATTCCTTTCTCCCTCTTATTCCATTTCCTTCTAAATTCTCTTCTTTTTTTTTCTAACATTTTTTCCTATTTCCAGAATTTTTTCTTCTGTTTTTTTTTTCTTTGCCCATATATCCATAATTGCTTAGAGGTACATGTATAAGGCCATTTTCTTTCCAATTGGAGATCTTTGCTTTATTTCGAGGGTATGGAACAAATTAGATCACCTATTTAGGAAAACTGAGATACATGGTGTGCTTATGCATGAAAATCATGAAATTGTGAATGCAACTACATGACATGCACCTAAGGGTAATGTGCATGTATCACTATATTTTTTTCATTATTCTATGCAAAAACATGAAAATAATAATGCAAAACCTATCTACATGCCATGCACGCAAAAGAAATTGAAACTGCACTTTACTTCCAATTCTTGGGTGGATTATAGGAAATGGGGTGGAATGATCACAAGATTAAGTGACTGAACCTTAAAAGAAAATTATGTGTCCCTCCTTATTGACATGTGTAGTAGTTAAAAGGGTTCTTTCTCTTACATCTGATTAAGGTCTCATTACCATTTGATTAGGTTAGGCTCAAACAACCGTTACTATCCACTTTTCATGAGTCAATGCGGGTGTGTGTATGACATATTGCTTCAAAGTTGACATAATCAATCATTTTCATAGAAAAAGTTCCCCAAGGACAACCAAGTAAAGCTATCCAAAAGACACAGAAAAAATTTTCAATTCCCTTAATTTCCCCATGAAAACAGCAAGATGACAATTTTTACGACATCCACAGTTACACTAGATAGATGTGGATCCTACATAAAAACTTAAAATTGCAAAAACAAATAACAAAGCAGAAACTAAAACAACTAAAGAAAAGATAAAAGATAGAGCTGTTCCAGCCACCCCCCTAAGCTTGAATCCGACTATGGCCTCATAGTCAAAAACCAACTTAAGGGTGGAACAGTGATACCCTGATCAATCTTGTGGAGGCGGTGGTGGGTAATGTGGTGCCGTAGGATCCCAAGACGGGTACTCCCCCTGGAAGCTTGGATCATAGTGGGTCCTCGGCGGAGGCTGTGGATAACCTCCAAAGTAGTCTCGACTCCAGTAGTGGTCGAAGAAGGGCTCCTACTGTGTCTCTATCCGCTGCAACCGGTTGTGCATTTGTTCTTGGTTGGCGAGGATGAGCCGCTCGTTCTCGAACATAGCCCTTTGATTATCAAGCAACCGGCCCGTTGTCTCATGGATGCCGGTATACAAAGTCATATGCTGGTGCTGCGTCTGCTGGATGTCCTGCAGCATGGTATACATCCCTTGCATGGAGTAGGGATCCGCAGCTGGCTGTTCTTGCTGTGGTGATGGCGGCGGGGGCTGAGATGATGAAGATGCACCCGGATGCATCCTAGGACGCTTCCGTGGTGCCAATCGTGCTCGAAGAGGTGTGAAAGCCTCCTCGTCTTCCTCCGCCTCGCCTTCTTGGTCGTCACCTCCGCCTTCTTCTTCCGAGGACTCGATGGCTATGATGGGCCATCGGAAATGCTGCTTGCCCTCGATGTGGAAGACGTCGTCCGGCAGGGATGCCTCCTGGTAAGCTTGGTTGACGTGGCAATGAGCGTACGCCAACCCGTCCCGGATAAGAATGAGGTTTGAACGGTGCAAGTGTTGCACGTTCACCTTACTCCGCGTAGAAATCGGAGTCATGGACTGAAAGTTCAGCCCCAAGTAAAGCGCCAACTTGGTGACAAGACCACCAAAGTGTATTGGAGCCTTCCTTGTGCTCCGCTTCACCGCCATGACGCGATGTAACCAGAATGCTCCCCAGTTGCACTCTTGACGTTTCAGGAGGGCATACAGAAAGAACAAGTCGCTCTCCTGAAACTTGCTCAAAGCAAGATCGCTCCGCCCGAAGAAGGTCAAGCTAAGCATCCTATGCAATACCCGGACGAACGGGTGCTCAAAATCAGCTACCGCGGCATTGTGGTAGCTCACGGTCTTCCCTGCCGGTACTGTAACTAGCTCGGCGAAGATTTTGTCGTAGTCGGTGCGGGCGTCGGGGCGTCGGTGATCGTGGCGGCCGTGGTTCCAGTTGAAGATGGCGTTGAACTGCTTCAACGTGATGTTGTAATTGTTGTTGAAGAGTCTGAAGGACACCCTTCCCTGGATCCACGTCTGGTCCGATGGCACCACGTCATTTGGTACAACGCAGATATCAAGAGTCGCCATGAACTCGGCCACCAGTTCCTTGTATGTGGGCCATTCGCCAAAGAACGGCTGCCCATCCGCATGACAGTCCATCTCATATATGCGGCCGGTGTGCCGCGCTTGCCCGGCCAACACATAGGCCAAGTTGGCCTCGAATCCCAGGTCCCTGATCATTCCCCGGTCCACATACCGGGTGGCCTCGAACTTCCGCTTCATTATTTCCTCGTATACCTTCCTTACATCCATGTTGGCATGAATGAGGCGTGGACGAGAGATGGAAGCAGTTGGAGGAGGAACAAACTCCTCGATCTCCCTGGGGTGTGTGCTCGATGAAGATGCTCCGCCCGTATGCACCATGCTTGCGAGAAGAATGAGATTGGGAGAAAAGAACTCGGTGAAGATGGAGAGAAATTCTCCGCTCGGTGAAGATCTTCGCTCGATGATGCTTCTCCGCAGGCATAGAGGGCTCGGGGGAGTGCTCGGCGCAAAGGGAGATACTTGCTCTGAGGGTGTGATGTCATATGACGTTGCAAGTCCCCTTAAATAGACTTGATCGGCGCCCCTGTTGACCCGTCGATACCATCGACGCGGGTCGATGGTATCGACATGTCTCGTGGGTAGCCGCATCTGTCGCTGGTATCGACGGCTGACGTTGGCTGGAGCGAGAAACCCGGATCGCTGACGTGTCGATACCATCGACATAAGTCGATGGTATCGACGGAGCACCCGGATCGCTGACGTGGCTGTTGCGATCGTCGTCGATGTCTTCATGCGGATTGGTGACATGTCCGTCGATGCCATCGACGGGTGTCGATGGTATCGACTTGCTTTTATTGCGACACCTCCGTTTATTGCATTCAACCTGTGATGATGTCGATACCATCGACAAGGCCGTCGATGGTATCGAGTTGACTGAGCAAAATTCGTCTGAAAATCTCCAGAGATCTCGATGGTATCAACTGGGTTGTCGATACCATCGACACTTTTATTGCGACCTGCCTGTGACCATGTCGATGCCATCGACGGGTCCGTCGATGGTATCGACGCAGTGCGATTTCTGCTGGTGTCAACCTGAACCCATGTCGATACCATCGACTGATGTGTCGATGGTATCGACCCTGCTTGTTCCTGCACATTTAACAAACGGATCAAGGTATCATTTTTAAACTAAAAAGTAAACACAATAAAAGCAAACTATACCTAACATTAAACTATCCTAATGTACCAATGGTTGGGTTGCCTCCCAACAAGCGCCCTTCTTTAGCGTCTTAGGCTAGACGTCGGTCCTTCTTTTCATTCATGTACAAGTGAAATGAGTTTAACCTCATTCACTTTCCTCTTATAGTTCTCACCAAAGTACAGCTTCAAGCGTTGCCCGTTCACCAAGAACGTGGCCTCTCCATCTCGCACGAGAATCGCTCCATGCGGTCTCACGTCTTCCACCTCGAAGGGTCCACTCCATCGGGATTTCAGTTTCCCGGGATGCAATTTGAGACGAGAGTTGAACAATAGGACACTGTCTCCTTTCTTGAACGTGCGCATCTCAATGTGGCGATCGTGGATCAGCTTTGTGCGCTCCTTATAAATGCGGGCATTCTCATATGCCGTCATACATAGCTCATCCAACTCATTCAATTCAAACATTCTTTTCCTCCCGGCCTCGTCATAGCGCAAGTTCAGCCTTCTTAGCGCCCAATGGGCCTTGTGCTCCAATTCTACCGGAAGATGGCACGCCCGGCCATACGCCAACCTAAAAGGTGTAGTGCCTATAGGTGTTTTGTACGCCGTCCGATAAGCCCAAAGTGCATCCGGTAGCAATGCACTCCAATTCTTCCGTGTAGATGCTACGGTCCTTTCTAAAATCTTCTTGATTTCCCTATTTGATACCTCCACCTGTCCTTGCGTTTGTGGATGATATGGGGTTCCAATGTTGTGCTTGACCCCATATTTCTTCAAAAGTGAAGCGAATTTCTGATTTCGGAAGTGTGTGCCTCCGTCACTAATGATCATTCGAGGAATCCCAAACCTGTAGAAAATATTCTCTTTGACGAACCTGCACACTACGTTCGAATCATTAGTCCTTGTGGGGATTGCCTCCACCCACTTCGACACATAATCCACCGCAAGCAAAATATAAAGATTTGAATTTGAGGACACAAAGGGTCCCATGAAGTCAATGCCCCATAAATCAAATACCTCGACTTCTTGAAACACATTCAGGGGCATTTCTTGTCTCCTTGAGATATTACCTGCGCGCTGGCACGGGTCACACTGCCTAACAAAATCATAGGCATCCCGGAACAAAGTGGGCCAATAAAGGCCGCTCTCCAACACCTTAGCTGCTGTCCGTGAGCTAGCATGATGTCCTCCCGTAGGTGACGCATGACAATGATGTAGAACACTTTCGTACTCTAACTCCGGCACGCACCTGCGAAGAATACCATCCCTGCATTGCTTCAACAGTATTGGGTCATCCCAAAAATAGTATCTCAATGAATGGAAGAATTTCTTCTTCTCTTGATAAGACCAATCTTCCGAGATGATCCCGCAAGCCAGATAATTCACAATATCCGCAAACCATGGTTCTTTAGAATCAATTTTTAAAAGTTGTTCGTCGGGAAAAGTCTCGGTAATGGGTATATACAAACCTTGTTCATCCACCCTCTCTAACCTAGACAAGTGGTCAGCCACCACATTTTCAATTCCCGACTTGTCCTTGATTTCAATATCGAATTCTTGCAGGAGCAAAATCCACCTAATTAGTCTAGGCTTCGCATCCTTCTTCTCCATCAAATATTTTATTGCGGCGTGATCCGTCCACACAACCACCTTAGAACCCACTAAGTATTGCCGAAATTTCTCAAAAGCAAATACAACAGCAAGTAACTCTTTTTCCGTGGTTGTGTAATTTAATTGAGCATCATTAAGTGTTTTTGAGGCGTAGAAAATCACAGCAGGCTTGTTATCTACCCTTTGCCCCAAAACAGCCCCCACAGCATAGTCAGACGCATCACACATCAACTCGAAAGGCTTTGTCCAATCCGGCGTTTGAACAACCGGAGCCGAAATCAGCTTTTCCTTCAAAACCTCGAGTGCGTGAAGACATTTCTCATTGAAATCAAAAACTGCGTCTTTTTCCAACAATTCCGATAATGGCTTTGCGATTTTTGAAAAATCCTTGATAAAACGCCGATAAAACCCAGCGTGTCCTAAAAAGCTTCTCACCCCTTTTACAGAATTTGGTGGGGGTAGCTTAGAAATCACCTCAATTTTTACGGGGTCTACCTCTAGACCCTTGCTAGACACCTTGTGTCCTAGCACAATTCCTTCTGTCACCATCATGTGACATTTCTCCCAATTGAGGACCAAGTGTGTGTCCTCGCACCGCTGCAACACCTTATCTAAATTATAAAGGCATTCGTCAAAAGACGCTCCATAAACCGAGAAGTCGTCCATGAAGACTTTGAGACACCGCTCCACCATGTCAGAGAAAATGGCGAGCATGCAGCGTTGAAAAGTCGCCGGCGCATTGCGTAAACCAAACGGCATACGGCGGTAGGCGAAAGTCCCATAGGGACATGTAAACGTAGACTTCTCTTGATCCAAAGGATCAATAGAAATCTGGTTATACCCCGAGTAACCATCAAGGAAACAAAAATGCGACCGACCGGCTAAGCGTTCCAAAATCTGATCAATGAATGGCAAAGGAAAATGATCTTTCAGAGTTGCGGCGTTCAATCGACGGTAATCAATGCATACACGCCACCCGGTTACCAATCGGGTGGTGACAGGTTCATTTAGAAGATTTGTAGTGACAGTGATTCCCCCCTTTTTAGGGACTACCTGTGTGGGACTCACCCACGTCGAATCAGATATGGCATAGATAATCCCTGCAGCAAGCAACTTAATGACTTCCTTTTTGACAACCTCCATCATGCTTGGATTTAGACGTCTTTGAGGCTGTATGACGGACTTGGCTCCTTCCTCAAGCCGAATCTTATGTTGACAAAGTGTAGGGGAGATCCCCTTGATGTCCGCCACTGACCACCCAAAGGCTCCACGGTGGTTCTTGAGCACTATTAGTAGCTGCTCCTCCTCATCCGCACTCAAGTATGCAGAAACAATCACTGGCAACTTGTCCTCCTCAGCTAGAAAGACGTACTTCAAGTGCGGGGGCAATGGCTTTAACTCCAGGTCAGGTGGGCAGATAAGGGATGATTGTAGCGGTGGGGGCAGTGTACCCAAATCTTCATAGTGCCTCGTATAGAAACATGGAAGCATTTGAAACATTTTGGCGCACTCCTTGAGTGAAGTACTCCGCATCCAATCATAAGTGACATTAAACAAACACGCCTCTAGAGGCAATTCCGGATATGCATCACAGACAGAAGTTATTATCACATCATCCTCCCACGAAGGTGGAATGTCCTCATTCTCATCATTTGGAAACCCGACAGCCTTGCATAAAGAGACAGCTTTCGTTTGCTCCATAAGGTCTACCGCCAAGGTCCCATTGTCTATCCTGCTCATCACATGGGCCATATCTAAAAATGGCTTCCCGAGACAAATTGAGATATTGCTTTCCACATGCTTCACCATGTTGCATTGTGCCTTTGCTTTAGTAGATGTATTGCTGTTGGGCATGACCATCTCAAAGCGATCATCCGCAATGCCTAAGGTCAAGCGACCTCTCCCCATCTCCAAGATCATGTCAGCTATAGCTTGAAATGGGCGACCAAGAAGTAACTCATTACCGTGTTCGTCCTGCATCTCCATCACAACAAAATCAGCGGGAAAAACAAAGCGGTCTACCTTTACCAAAACATCCTCACAGATTCCATATGGTTTCACCACAGAATTATCGGCCAATTGGATAGTCATATTGCTTGGCCTGGACTCCTTCAATCCAAGTTTCTTGAATGTAGAAAGGGGCATCAGATTGATGCTTGCCCCGGAATCACAAAGCGCCTCACCAAATTTGAACTTCCCGATAAAGCATGAAATATTGAAATAGCCAGGATCCTGTCGCTTTGGTGGCAAAGTGCCCATAATAAAAGCACTCACTTGCTCCTTTAATACCACAACCTCAGTGTCGGGTATCTTCCTCTTCTTGGTGATTACATCTTTGAGAAACTTTCCATAAGACGGAATTTGTTCAATTGCCTCTAACAGGGGAATATTCACAGATAACTTTCTAAAGCTGTCCAGAAATTTTTTAAACTATGCATCCACCTTTCTTGCTTTTGCACTATTGGGGTAGGGAACCGGGACGGTATGTGATCTTTGATGAGGTGGCACATAGGGGGTTAATTTCTGTGGTTCCACTTCATTGGCTTGTCCTTCCTTACCATCTTCGGTTGTGTCATCAATTTGCTCTATGACTGGTGCAGGCTGCTCCTGAGTGGTTGCTTCTTCTACTGTGTCCTGCGGTGTGCTTGTGTCATCCGCCCTTGGATTAAGCACCTTCTTACCGCTCCTCAACAATATGGCCTTGGCCTGTTGGTTTCCCCCGGGAACATTGGTGTTCCCCGGAAAACCCGGATGTGCCGGCTTTTTCAAGCTTGCAATCTCCGCTGCCATCTGTGCCATTGAAGTCTCTATAGTCCGCATCTGAGCCCCGTGGCTCTGCAACGTCTGGCCGAACTGGTTCATGAATTCACCCTGCTGCTTTATTTGCTGCCCAAAAGTGTTCATCAACTCTTGATTTTGCTTTATGACTTGATTGAGCAACTCCGTGTTCTTGTCCTCCGTGACCGGTGCAGGTTTGGCGTCCGGATCTTGCAGGAAGTTGTTTGGATCTTTCCATGAAAATTTCTTGTCCTTCCGCCATGAGTAATCGTTGTTCCTGTACCCTTGCTGTTGCCTCATATACTTGACCTGAGCCTCATCCTCGGACTCATTGTCTTCCTTCTGCAGCAACTTCTTTGCGAGAAGATCCATCTTCTCATTCAACTCTCTCATTGCCTTTGACTCACTGGCAACTCTTGCTTGCTCAACTGGGCCTCTTTCTCTTTCTCCCCAAGACTGCTTTCGTGCCATATTCTTCAGTATTTCCCAGCATCTTGTATCAGTGTTGTTTAGAAAGAATCCAGAACCGGCCGAGTCCAAGTTGCTTCTATCATGCTCGGAGAGAGCAAAGTAGAAGATCTTCACTTGGGTTTCCTTGTCCAATCCATGATGTGGACATCTCCTCAACATGACTTGAAATCGCTCCCAAGTCTCAGAATAGGTTTCACCCGCCTGTTGGGTGAAATTGTGGATCTTTCGGATCATATCATTGGTCTTCTCAGGAGTGAAGAACCTCTCGAAGAAAACCTCCACCATGTGATCCCATGACTCAACAAACTCGTCGTCTAGGTTGTGGAGCCACTCTCTTGCTACTCCCGCCAAGGAACTGGGGAATAACTTGAGATAGAGCACATCCTGCGGAAAGCGATCTATCTTCACCATATCGCAGTTTTCCACAAACTGACTAATATGTGCCACTGGATCTTCATTTTTCAGTCCGTGAAATGCATTAGATTTGACCAAGTTAATCAGTGCTGGGTCGATCTTGTATGTAGGTATGTTTAGCCCCAGCTTCTTTATAGGCCCTTTTGATGCAGAGGAAGAAGACGCCTTGATCTTCTCCCATATTGTCTGTGCTTCAGCCATTACTTCTTCTTGTTCTTGCTCAGATTCAGAATTTGTATCACTATGGTGTTCCTCCTCATAGTAGCCCTCGTCCTCTGGTCCCGCAGATGGAACCTCAGGTGTGCGATTCACGTAGTCTCGACTACGTGTGTGCACCATACAAAGTACCTGAAATATGGAAATAGGGGTTCAGTACAATGCTTTGAACGAGACAACACAATTATAGAGAAATAAAGGAATTTTTTTTTTTTTTTTTGGTTTTGTTTTAAAGTAATAATAAAATAAAAAAAATGTGGCCTAGAATGGCCGCTCTTAGCACTCAAAGTGCCAATAATTCGCCGTATCCCCGGCAACGGCGCCAAAAACTTGACGTGTATTTTACTACGCGCTTAAACGCAAGTATATGCGTCGAGTAATATAGGCCTTGTGAGGCCCGAGTCGAACTCAGGGATACGTGAATTATTGGAGACTTCTACTAACTAATCGCAATCAGCTAGACCGATTAACAAAGTAGGGTTTTGTTGTTCAAATTAAAAGAAAATAAAAATCAAACACAGAAAACAATCGATTAAAGGTTAATTTAATCAATTAAAAGGGATATCTTTAGGATGGCGGTTTCACCGCGGGTCAACATTGTATTAGATTTCATATAATTCCTCACACTTCTCTCTCTATCCGGGTAGTGGCCTGAAATGAGAATTACCCACTGTCGTGGTGTAATCCACTACTTAGATTTAGGTTGATTCCATCGTCATAGTAATCATTCCCCTAAACTAAGCGCATTAAGATCGGTCCCTCAGTTCCCACCATTAATTTTACAACTCCTTTGTCAAGGGTTTTATTAATTAATGTAGAATTCGTTTCTTTTCAACCGTTAATCCTTCTGTCGAAGTGATTAAGGGCATTAATTTATTATTATGGTGATCAAGCATAACAATAGCAATAGAGAAAACGAATTTATACCACGGATATGAGAGAAAAATATGAATTATCAATATAAAATCATCATACAATGTATCCCCGGGCTACTCCCGGTCCTAAAGATTGAGGGTTTTAGCCTCTCATGTTCATCTTACACAAATACATGGTAGAAATTGGGGAATTCATAAGAAAAACGTGAAATAGATGGGAAAACCCCTGAACGGAGAAGAACCGGTGGATCCTTGGCGTAGAACACAAGCTTTCCCCGCCTGTCGGTGGTGGAAATTGTCTTCGGCAGCGTCCGAATCACCCGGGATGAGCTTCTCGGCCTCCGTTCTCCTTTCTCTCCTCCTCGGCACTCGTGCAATCCAAAAAATGAGATTCTCCTCCCGTCTGGGCGGCCGTCATTAGGTATAAGTCCCTAATTAGGTCGTCAAATAACAACAGCCGTCCGATCGGAATCAAAACATATCCAACACATATCTGCCGGCGTCGATACCATCGACGCGGGTCGATGGTATCGACCCGGCGGATTAGCGGCAGCTTTCCTTTCTTTTATTCTGAGCGCCTGTGGTGATCTCGATACCATCGACTTGGGTGTCGATGGTATCGACTCCTTTAGCGTCGGTTGTTGTCGTTTAGCGACGCTGTAGCTCTCCTTGTGTCGATGGCATCGACATCCGTCGATGGTATCGACTTAATCCTCGCTAGCAGCCTGGAGACATCTCGATGCCATCGACTTGGGTGTCGATGGTATCGACTCTGTATTGCTCTTCTCGGCTGACAACCTGTGGCTTGGTCGATGGTATCGACATCCGTCGATGGTATCGACGGATGTAGATACTTGTTTTTCCTGAAATTGTACAACAAGACCAAATAAATCCACACGATTTATGATAAGATGATCAATAATGCTTAAAATAATGAAATAAAGGGGATTTGATATAAAATGATGGCAAAGACCAAATAAAGTGAATTATGCAATAATATCCATGAAAATGAGTAATTAAGGCACAAAACACATATGAAAAAGGTCTATAAATGCGACTCAAAATCATCGCATCAACACTCATCTCTATCTTAACTTAGCTTATCTTAAGTAGGAAAAGGGAATGTACTTTCCTCATCAAGATTTTGCATAAATTCTACAAAATTGGATTCAACAAGTATACAACTTAAACCTTTTTAAGGAAACTTATAGCATCAGAGATCAAACTTAGATAAGATTACACATGCTTATTTCAACTATCATTCTATCATCTAATCTATGTATCACATATCTTGATAAGGCTCTAGACATCTAATCTAGCTACTCTCTCTTCTAGACTGATGTCCCTCCCTTTCACTTAGGTTGCATGAACACTAACTACTCTCCAGTGTGAGGGACACATTTTCATATTTACATATAGGTAATAAAATATTATATAGTTTTTTTCTCCGAGAAGGAAGACGTCAGAGAAACCTATCGAGGCTTGAGCCGATTGGAAAACAAAACCAAATCAGCAAAACGAGTGTCCCACACATAGTAGATAGTCTAGTGTCATGTCACCTAATGAAATGGTGAGAACGAGATGTAGACTAGTGTAGCTACCCCATACATATGAGCTCTATATGGAAAGGGTCTCACACACTTGTCTAAACCTAGTTCTCGAACATCTAGGTTCTAACCTAAAGGCTAAGTCAGAATTTATTTCTATAGAATAGCTTACCAAGTTTCTAGGGTTTTAAGTGAAAGGTGAAGTTTAGTTTCATGTATCATGGTGAGGAATTGTTAGGTGTAGCTATTGTTCATGCTCTGATACCAACTGTGACATCCCTAGATTTTTATTTCTCCAAACCCTATTGGGAGTGAGATGTCAGAATCCGAAAACATCATCCAATCATATCAGAAAGTGATGCGGAAGCATAATACGCATACATGAACATACAACCATAACATTTCTCAACATTCAACATGTATATTTATACAACATGAATTATTACACAAAGATTTACATTTACATATTGAATGAAAAATTCTACAGTCTAAGAACATGTATGCTAAACTAGGATCTACACAATAGGTACAACCTGTACAACTTGCTCACATCCTGTACTTTTTCTCCCATGCTAGCTCTGAACCTAAAACATTCGTGAAACAACAAATCAACACACAAGGTGTTGTGTACATGGGCAAAAAGATACATATATTTATGGCTTTCATAATTTTGAAAAAGATTTGCAGAAGGAAATAAAATCATAGAAAACACTTCTTTATTAAGCGAAATACGCCAATTTAAGTCATTTTCCTAGATGAATTGCATTATCAAGGTGGACTAGTACCAAAACATAAATATTGGGCCCATCCCCGTGTACCAAGTACTCTAGGGAAACTCCCCGTACACCGTGTGCTCTAGGAAGGTGTACTAGCCAACATTAATCCATTCCCTCGTAAGGGGGATAATGAGCACCTTAAATAACTACAAAGCATCTAATTATGATTTATGTTTACAAGTGATAAAACATCGAGTACTATATAGTGCTACTATATCCAATATTTGCAAATAGAAGAGAGCATACATACATATCATGATTGCAAGCAAGAAAACCATAGTCATATACTTAAATAAAAACCCATGTACCTGAGTTTAGAGATTTCTAACTTATCCTTGATCATCTAGAAGTCTGGTCATCACCTGATTAAGAGAAAACCACATACTATCATCAGATTCTCATCATCTTAACCCTAGTCGTGTTCATTAGGGCTATATTATCTCATTAGGATCTTCCAACGTTTACTTGCATTATTGTCTTATATTTATCTTACTGATGTCATTTTCCAGATTATGATTCATTATCTAAATATTAGGTTCCATATTCTTTTTGGTGCACATAATAACCCTAGGTTACATCATTAACCCAGATTATGGTTTTATAGCATGTATTAAGATTCATCTTCATATAACATGGATTCTCTTCATCATTATGATCTCATAATTAAAACTGAAGTTCCATATACTGATATGACCTTACTCTATGAATTTCATCATTTATTGAGCAAGTATGCATTTAATACATTATCGTTAGTGTTATTAGCCCTAATTAGCCATAATAATCAAATTATATGGTTTCGTACATCAACATGACCATATTTGACATCATATGCATTATAAACATGATTATAGACTTACTAACATTTTTCCATAATTTATTATCATCATTTGATATTTATTACTCATGAACTAAGCATTTTACAACTAATACGATATCACTGATATTAGTGCATCAAAAGCCTGATATTATGATTTGATATTGTTCTACGCATTTTTCTGAGAATTTAGGTACCTTATTTGCATTTTTTTGATCATTGTGCTATTTTCTACAAATTATATGAGAACTGGATATTTAGTGAATTATTTACCTGATCGAGCCAATCAAAATCGGCCACGTGTCTTCTAGGTGGCGCGGCTCCTTTGCTTTACTGGGGTCCGGCCGGTTTAAAGGTTTTGAACCCGGTCTATTGTGATGGGTCGGCCGGTTCCTGGTCTGACCCGATCCTTTTCCTCTTCACGATCACCTGGCGCTTCTCATTCTCTGCTGCTGCTTGCTCGAGCAGCTAGTTGACTACTCCGGAGAGGCTCCGTTCGCCCTTGGGTGGTGCTGGAGTATGGATGAGTCTTCCCTCACCTTCGCAAGGCTGCCTCGATCGGAGGAGTGAGGGTTCTGAGCTACAAATCCCTCTAGATCTCAACGCCGCCGCAGTGACGGCGAGGTCGTCAGTGAGGTGGAGGTCAGGGACGAAGAGGTGGTCTGGGGTGGTTTGTTCTAGCCGAGAAGCACCTTCGGATTGAGGCGAAGGTGATGGCAGGTCGTATTCAGTGGGGCCAGACTTGTGAGGGCGCTGCCGAGGTGGTGCACCGGTTGATGGAAGGTCGACCTGGGGGGAGGTGCTCGGAGATCATTTGCTTCAAATTGGGTTGAGTGGGAGTCTAAGGGGGGTCTGGCAGAGCTATTGAGATCCTTAAATAGGCACTACAAGGCCTAGCTTTGCTTCCCCTAATGTGGCCGATGGTTCCATGGCGCCGACATCTGGGCATTTTCTAATCCCTGATTGTTAGGGATATTTCTGGGGCTTGTTGGAAATAGGAGGTCAAGCCGGATCTGAGGAACCAACTTTGACGAGGTTTGAGCAAGATACGAGAGAGAGGTGTGAATTTGAGAATAGGCACTACCGTTGCCTGTGCAGCTGTGGGAAGCGGGTGAGGAGGACGACTCAGTCGTCTCTCCCATCGGATCCGGATCCCGGTCAGGATCCAATTAGGGTTAAAAGGGCATTATGTACATTGAATTAATTTGCTTATATCTCTCAATTAGATAATCCAATTTCAATGAAAATTTAGGAGCAGCTTTATAATGTCATGATGTAGTTGTGTCATAAGTTTGGGAATGATATTCAAAGGTTATGCAAGGTTATTGACTAAGAACATTAATACCTAAAGTTCACCTTCATGTGACCCTTAGGGTTTTACATTATGTGAATTTGGTAGGACATTTAGTCAAGGTTGACACCAGAACTTCAACATTGGTTCAAATGTATGTAATTCCTTAAAAGAATTTATTTCTTTACTCAACAGACCACTAAATGAATGATTGGTCTCATGAGGACTTAATCAATCAGTAAGGGTATTAATTCACAGTTGAATTCAATTAGGCATCATAGTCCTCTATCGTATCTCAAATCACCTAATTTGGGTGAAGGAAATCCATGATTGCATTACCAATTCCTCAATTGGTATTTGACATCTTACATAGAATGCATGCATCTCAATTATTGTATTAGTTATTAAAACTCCAAAAATCTAGGTTATCACAATAAGCATGCTCTCTCACTAATTTTGGTCAGGGGTGGCAACATTGTTTGCCATTATCACTAGGATTTATTCAAGTTTCACTCATAACAACTATTATTATTCTCAATTATTCCTTAAGTTAATCTATACTCTTAAAATGATTAATGTATAACTCATCTAATCATCTAGAGGGACAATAAGGGTGGATCTAGGTCTTATATATCCAAATATTATTCTCACTACTAATTATTTCCCACTAGGCCTAGGGTCTCATGGCTGCTCATGCATGTAAAGAATTTCTCTACTACTCAAAATTCCCATAGGTGGTGACTTGGATAAAAAACCATTGATAAAATATGAAAACTTTTCATTTTGTACATATAATTTAATAATAAAAATAAGTTTGGCATTGAGGACTTTGATATGAAAAACCTAAATTGGTACCAAAATTGATCCGTAAACCAAGTCAACCAGTACCCACCACACAATTCACATACTATCACATTCCACTATGAGGGTCTAATTCTACAGACACCTAAATGGGGCAGACAGATGTATCTCTAATACATATGCATAGGAGGGAGAAGGGTTTCTCATTGCCCACAATCAACTCCGTCAAACCTAATAAGGCATGAGATTTACCATTCCACATGTCACTCTTAATCATTATGTATACTACCACATCTCGAGACGTAAGGGATCCAAAAGATTCTCCAATGTCATATGAAAGGATTTAGGATTTTTCTCATCACTAGCTGGTTTATATCCATAGTGCCTTCACATTAGTAACTTATATAGTCAAGCTACTCATCTCAATTACTAGATAAACCAAGTATACTATTGAAGATGAGATACGTCAACAACTAAGGATATCTATTGAAACATATAGCTTGATGTTGGTATGTATGCCAAAGAGCCAATCATATGATGATTGTAATGGCATATCTTGTAAATGATTTGAATAATAATCAAGGCAATCTTCCAATGCATTATATTTTATTCTATTGTTAGATAATGATGCAACATAATAAATGTCTAAAGAATGATATTACTCAATGATGTATGTCTTTGGGTTGATGGCCTAAACAATGAAATCATATGGATGCTAAGAGTATATACATTCTTGTTATGTCCCTAGTCAGTTATTATTGTGCAAGGCTGATAGACAACAATAACACATAAGACTGGAGTGTATGTTGGTTGATGAAAATATCTCATCAGTCATGATATGTGATATCAAACCAAACACACAAATACTTTTTAGAGATAGTGTATCAGACAAACCTACCATAAGAGTGATGCATGGAAACCATAATTGGTAGTAATAATCATCTCTTACAATGTTGGTGGTGATTGTGGTTCTTAGACCTAAAATGACTACACTCATCACATGTCATTTGGTGTACTTTGGCATCATCTACCATGACCTTGAATAAGGGTTACCATAAAGGTGATGCTCGGGTGCACTATGACACATGAGGATGATTGTGAGTGATATAGATGGGATTTATCCCTCTACAGGAGTATGATATCTAGGACATTTGATAAGAGAGACTAAGAAATTGATGGCCATGCTCATGTGAGTCAATTGTGAAATTGAGCTTACATATATCTCTGATCGTCTGCTCTGGTTCAACGCGGATTATATGTTGAAGAGGATGACAATTCCATGCCTCGAGTTCAATCTGGATATCAGTGACAAAAGAACTATACAAACACTATAACACCATTCACAAATTCTAGGTTGAAGTTGTTCTCCAACTTTCCAATTACTTCGGTAGAAATGATGTGTAAGTAGATACATCTCATTGCTTGTGATGTCATAAAGCAGTTATGGACATTCACTGCCAACATAATTTGGAACCTATAGGGCACATAGGATACACTTGGAATAGGAGTTTATTCATGAATGGTTTTTAACTTGATTACTAAAGTATTTAGGCATTCAATTTAAACAACAATTGATTGATTTAACTCTGAACTGATAAGTTCAAGTGTTGGACTGATCGATTGGAATGTCAGGCTGATTAGAATTGCATTGGTAGAATATTGGTTGAACCATAGACATGAAAGAACTGGTTCACTAATGGAACCGATCAGTTAATGGTCTCAAACGACCAGTTCATGTGATGAACCGCCTGATTCTTTGATCAATTAAATTGGATGAAGGATTTGTGTAGATGTCATGTTATGCATTAACAGATATCAATTGCCAATACAATTGCGATTGGGAAACATGGTGAAATGACTAATTCAAGGGTTGAACCAATCGACTCATATGCCAACCGATCAGTTCATCTATGAATTGACCATTTCACCATTCACAGGATGAAAAAATTTATAGAATTCAATACCCTTCGACTCCCGCACAGACTGGGAACCATGACCCTAACCCTCCTATAAATAGAGGGGTAATGAGGCCTTCCTTGACACAACATCAATTTCTTTGTCAAATGTTGTCTTCTCTGGTTGTGGTAACTTAGAGAACCCAAGCAAGTCCTACCTGTCGGGACCCACTCTTTTGATTATCATAAATACCAACCATTAGAGATAAGCCCAAAACCCAAACCCAGATTATGAAATAAAACAATGAATTCTCGACAAAGGCGATTAAACAATATACGAGAAACACATAAATTTTTCCTTTTTCTTTATTCACAAATTCATAAATCAATGTCACATCAAGGACATCACATTTAGATATCAAAAATATTATTCAACTCCATTAAAACTAGAATCAAATCTTGTTCTCATATGTGGTTCAGTTTACATCAGATACATGTACATTGATGAACAAAAATAGTCTACAACCCATCCTGGGAACGAGAGAGTACATGAACATTCTAATCTATCTAGATTATGCTATTTATATCTTCTTTGTCATGACTTCTCTACTGGATAGAATTATACCTAAAAACATATGAAACAACCTCATGTGACTCATATAGAGCCCTAGTGGGTGGATACCTCCCACTTAAGCTAGGTGCATGCATCATCATCAGATTAAGTATAATAAACTTAACAGAAACATGCAGCTATTGAAAAATGTAGCAGATAGTTCTATCATAAGTCATATCTAACTTACAGCGATAATCTAATCCAACAGATAAGGTAATCAATTAAACCAATTATAACTTTGAAACATCTTTTAAAGCATGTCTATGAAAAAATCAATAGATACTTCTTAGTTTAGATTAAGAATCCTACTGCATGAGTAATAAGTCAAGTTCTGAGCATTTTGAATCAATACATAACAATATCATTATATTTGTGACACTCCACCTGTCGAACCAGGAACACATCTTGCGGTCTTGAAGCTGAAGTACACATATTACATATCTACCAAACAATAATATCAAATAGCAAACAATCCAACTCATATTCAGAATGGATATAAATCCCAACATTTATAACTCATCAACATGACAGATCATAATATGAAATAGAAAATTTCCATAGCAACATGATTACTTTCCACAACATGAAGCTTCATCAACAATGACAAATCATCAACTAGCAGTATAAGGAATGTAATAATCATTCAAATAATGTTCTACACGACTTATCATCTTTTATTCATCTTCCCTAAAACTACTTGGCTTGTACCTCACCAAGTAGAAGTCTCCACGTCTGATTCTCATGTCAATGACTCACCATCACTATCTTAGGGTTTATATGGCCACCCTAAGATATCAACAACAGACCCTGGCCACCTCAGGGTTGCCTAAAGAGGCTCACATCCTCATCTTGAGTACATGAGATAGGAACCAGGAAAATAGTATATCACATATCACAATATTTCACATATTTTTCATTTCACATTTCACATATTTCATTTCATCAGAGTCTATTCCATCTGGACATAGACTTTCACATCAAGAATTTAGGGCCAGAGCCACTCCAGATGACTCACTCCTAAATCCTGGTGGTCTAACCTTTAAGGTCTCGATCCACACACTAGAAATCCTTCTCATAATTCATCGATTACTACAAGGAAATCTGTTTTGTTTCCCCAATGTGGTCCTCGGGGGAAACTCACAATGTTCAAGGCACCTAACTAGATGTTCGATCATTTCACTTATTATTAATCTCTTTTACTCATCTTCAAATAATTCAAAACATCATATATCATATCTGTGTATTCTTGCGTAACTAGTAAAATCTGAAACACATTAAGTTTATCAATAAGGACAATGATCAAAGCAAGAAGCACAATAAATCTGTATATTGCAACACATGATTAATTCTATCTTCTACATCATCTCATAGCAATCATCAACAGTGGGCCTTCAGCCCGAGACATAATCTTATTGTCCATAATTTACCCCATCAGAGTTTTATCATAATCAGTGGGCTTTCAGCCCTAGACATAATCTCATTATGCAACATTTACCCTTATCAATGTTTCTCAACGTAAGGAGTGCATGCTAAATTCAATTTCAACATAATCTTATCAGTTCATTGTATATCACAGTTCTGAACAAATATTAGTAGAGGCATTAGATCTAGCAACACTAAAAGCATATATATATATCATGTATCATTCCTCATAATCAGAATAGATTTATCATACAACATATGCTTGTTCCATCCAATCTGAATAGATGCCAATAAATTTCAAGCATATACATGCATAACATACTTAGTTCTCTTCTTCTTTTATTTCACATTCTTCATATGGGGTTACTAATCAACACATGTTTATTATCATTTAAATTCCATCAAAATAGTTCATTCTCATAGAACAAGTATTCTATCAAACAATCACAATATAAGAACACATTCTTGTAAATCAATTCAAATGCTTGAACCTCATCTTTTAATTGAATTAAACTACAATTATGTACATTCCTTAATCCCTCATTTGAGATTGTTCTTCATTATCACCATCTATCCCAACATTTTAGGGTTAGAGTTTGTTTCTTATATTCATCTACTAATTCTCATCTTTTTCCTTCAATTCATATTCATTAATCTCAACTTCTCTCATGTCATGTTCATTAAATTGTTGGAACCAATCATTTTTAACTCACTTGATATACAATACTTCTCTTTTCATTGATATCCATCAAATTCTAGTTTTAGTATGTTTCGTTCAATTTGGCTTAAGCCACATGTAATTAAAACAAAGGATTAAATAATTCGTCATAATAACTTCATTATTTTTGTCTTTAACTTGCCATCACCATCAATACATTTTTTCTTCATATCATTTCTTCTATTTCGATAAGTGTACCATGTCATTGACTTCTAATGTCATTCACATAATAAAAAATGATCATTCTTTACTATACTAAAACAAATGGATTAGACTTAGATGATATTAGTAAGACTCATCATATTCAATTGAAGTATTAATACTTTCAACTTCAGCATTTGATCACATTTACAACATCATATACAAGTTCTAGATTTATCACTCATAATCATCTTAATAATAAACTTTTAGAGTTTTCAAGAAGTCATTCATTAGTTCAACATATCATAAGAATCATATCATTTATTAATCCAATCATGACTCAAGGGTTCATTAGGGTTATTCACAAACATAGAAACCCTAGTTTCCATTTTCACACATTTCATTCATCAATCTTAAGTATGCATTGATTAATTGACTCATTTGATTCACTTCCTCAACACAAATCCTAATCAGGATATGTTGTCATTCAATTCCATTAACATTCCACAATACACTTATATAATACAATCTAGTACAATATACATATGATTTTATGCATGTCAATTCAATTCTAATCATTGGGCTGATTTTTAGGCAAAATTCACATGAAATAGCATAGTCATCTACCCATAAGAATACCCATCGATCCTCAATCAATATATAAGGATCTAATCAAGTTCCAATCAATGAGAAATGATCAAAATCAGTAGAATTGGATCCCCCAATATTTTTCCCAAATCAAATCCAATCACATACATATACAAATAAGGTTTTTGATTGTTTTAGCTGGATAGAATTAGGCTTTTCAACATGAATACAAAGCTTAGGAGGGAGAAAAACAGTCACCTCAGGTGCCAAGCACCTTAAAAATGTAGGGCAACCTCTAAAGTTTTAGAAACCCAATCAAACTCTAGCAAAGGAATCCAATTCTTTCTCCTCTCAACTCAAAAACCCTAGAAATGGGGATTAAAAGAGAAAGAGTGAGAAAATGGGGAGATTTGATGTGATTTCAAATCAAATCAGAGAAGGGATGGAATCTTGACATGTGAGAGAATATTCACCATGAAGTTCTTTGCAAAGAATCTAAACTTACTTGATTTCATCATATATTGGATAGAGAAACCCTAGGTCAACATCTCCACTACTTTCTCTTCTCAAAATCCTAGCTCTCCTCTCTCTCAAGAATTTCATTTCTTTGATAGGAATGAATAGTTATGGGAGCTCCTTGTTTGTTAGGTTAGCCATATAGATGAATTCAGGTGCTTTGAACAATTGCAAACAAGCTCTTCATTATATTTTTATTTTGCTCAGATTGGTTGGTCGGCTGAGTTATAAACTCCACCGACACCACACTTTTTAGAACTCAAAAATCATCTAAAAATTATGAAACCTTAATAAAATTTCTGAAATTAAGCTTATAAGAAACAATAAAAAAATTAGATCATTTGGAGTTACTAATAAATAATTAAAAATCAAATACTACATTGCTATATTGCACTCTACAACATGGTCGGTCGAGTTTGTCCTTCACAGAACTCGACGGACACCCCTCTTTTTAGAGATTAAACATCATCCAAAAATTATTAAAATGTAATATCATGTCTATAAAGAAGTTTTCGAACTACAGTTAAAATTTGACATCAATTGGATATACCAATAAAAATATAAAATTCAATTACCACACTTCTATATCAATATAAAAATATGGTCGGTCAAGTTTAATTCTTGACCGACAAATAGGTCAAAACATTCTTCAAAAATTATGATATTTTTCAATACTGTTCACATTTGAGATATACAAATCATATACAAATTTAAATTAATTCAGAATTACACATAAAATACTAAAAATAATTTAGCGAGACATTATACTTATCAAATTTTGTATTCATATGTCATAAAAACCCTAATTTGCAACGATTAGGGTTTCCAAATCTTAACCCTAATTATGTGAATAAAAATGTGATTAAACCTTCTCATTATATTTAAAACATCAAAACTTAACTGCCATCATTAGTCAAGATTTAAACAATGATCAACTTAGTTAAGCATACAATCATCCCTAATTAGATGATTAATTTAAAAATGGGTCATTACACTACCTGTTAAAGGGAGAAATACCAATGGATAACAATTGTTGAGAGAGCAAGTTTATGCTAGTATACCAACTAGAAGGGGATAACTCCTTCCTATACATTCTTCTACAAAAATAGGAGTTCCTGGTGCTCTGTGTGGACTACTATAAAGACAAGGTGGTCGTTTCCCGCTGCTCAGAAGACAAGGTCATCTATTGTCACTGATGATCAACCAGGAGGTCGATTCAGACTTTGTCTAGGTGCAACTTGAACAAAGGCGCATGACTCAACAAGGGATTGTCGCTGGAGTTTCTCCAGGACCAGATATAACCTTGCTAAACCATCCTTTCCATTACATAGTTATTGACTCAATCTACTGTCTAAGGGGAATACGACAACTAAATTTTTGTTTCCGCTTCCTGCTCTATCATTATATTTACCTATAGTAGTACTAGAGTCATGTCAATTTACTATGATTTTGGATTTAATCGATATGATCGGATTTTTGATTTTATCATTTAGTTACTGCATACCATGGAAATAGTGAAAATGATTAATGTACATATCCAATTAAATACCACATACAAAGCCAACTAATATATATATATATATATATATATATATATATATATATATATATATATATATATATATATATATATATATATATATATATATATATATATATGACATGGTATATATGCAATTTAAGCACGTCACCCTAAATGTTGGTTTTCATGGTGGATGTGAAGCATGGTTATGGCCAATACCCTAGATTTCTGTGCATGGTGGTTGTAGTTCTTTAGTCCTATTTATATCTCAGTTTTTCATACCGAGCCTCGATCTTATCTTCCAAATGTCAAAGTATTATTCTCTCCTTCCTATGTACCCTCAAATGTAACTTGAGGTTTCCCGATTATCATGTAATATGTAATAGCATTAGGATAGTTTTAATTCTTAGAAGATGTTCAACACCAGATGAGCCACCCTTTACAGGAGACCAACCAAACAAATGGAGGACCAAGGAGGACAAACGATAAGAGGAGTCGAACCGATCGGATGGTGGCCCAACCAATCGACTGGAGTGGTCTAAAAGATGTTGGACCAAAGATGAGCCAACCGTTCAGACCGACCAACCGACCGACCAAAAGGCAAGCTGATCGGTCCAAAGGTTGAACCGATCAACTAAGATTGGTTCATGCACAAATCATCAACAAAAAGTTTCTGCATGTGATGTAGACCTTAGGTGGTGGTAATTCCTTGTGGATCCAAGGAATTACAATAGTATGGCCATAACCATCACTTATGTTTTATTGCATGTTTATGTTTGTGGGATATAACATGTATGTGATACATATTATCTGTATGTGGTGATTGGATATGTATAGATATTTATGAATACAAAAGTCTCAATATATATTAAACGTAAGATGCTTTTCATAAGCAACACACATGAAAAGCTTGATCGACTAATCGTAGGTTACTACAAAGCATGGTGCGTCTTATATCTCGTTAAAGTGTGATGATGGATATGTAGATCTTCCAAAGCCAGGTACATATCCCACTATGTTGGTCTTTGGGTCAAGCTTAACTAGGTGTTCTTAATGATATTAAGTACCTATAAGCATAGAGATGGATTGTGACAAAGAGTTGTGCACACCATATATCCAAGAGTTGTATTTAGATGCAACTAGAAAATGTTGCCTACCTAAATAGTCAAGTTGTGGGCGATTAACCAAAGCTGACACATGATTTGATGAAATATGGATCTTGGCTCAGTAGAAGATTTTATGCTATAATCTTTCCTGATTTAATAGTGAAGGAATATCAATTTGAAGAAAATAGTGGGATCGATAATTAATTAATGGCATTAATTATAATCAATCAAATCAAATCAAATCATTTTTTATCAAAAAGTGATAAATTTTTCTCTAGTGGATAGTTTCCTGTGGGAAATGGAAACACTAAATCATTGTGATTGGTCCTTGAGAAGGACAATCTAAATGAGATATACTTCCATAACTAGTTCAAGACTTTGAGAAGCGTTCTCTAGGTCCCTGAAACACTAGTGCCAGTAAAATCCACTATATATTCACTGAAGGATGAAATAGATGCTTACTTGAAGCATGCCAATGATGATGTATACATCAACAACCTTATGTTGGACTATAGGAACTATGAGTTTCATAAACAACATGATGAGAAAGAAAGGTATAATGTCTCTAAGGTGATATTTGAGTGCAAACTAACATAGGGAAATCCCATAGAGCCCCATATGCTCAATATTATTGGGCATGTGGAGCATCTAGAGAGACTGGGATTTCCTTCAGGTTAAGAGTTGGTATGAATATGATTTTGCAGTTGTTCCCTAGATCATATGGCCAGTTTATCGAGTGTTATCACTTAAGTAACATGGATAAACCGATGTCTGAGTTTCTTGACATCTTAATAAATGTTGAAGCACAAATGAAGAAGGACAACCTATGACGGTGATCAGCAGAATAGAGGCCAAGGGAAAAGGCAAGGCCAAGAAGTGTTCTGAGGCTAAGCTAAAGTCCAAATCTTCTGCACTCAAAATAAGGAGAGGGATAAGTAGACCAAGGAAGATGAATCAAGGGATAGAGATCTCTACTTCTAGTATATACATAATTGAGACTTAAATTCACTACTTTTTCATATTCGGTACTTGATACTAGATGTGGATCACACATTTGCTCAAATGTGAATGATCTAAAAAGATGCACGCCTTTGTAGAAAGATGAGGTTGAACTGCGTGTTGCTAATGGAGCAAGAGTTGTTTCCAGTGTAGTTGGAACCTATGAGTTATATATACCAAGTGGGATTATAATAGAGTTAGAGAATTATTGTTACATACTTGCCATTAATAGGAAAATCATATATGTATCTTGTTTGGACAAGAACATATTTGAATTTCTTAAAAAGAATGTAAGATCTTCTATTAGTAAAGATGGGATCGTTTGTGGCAGTGTCCCAATGTCTTATGGCCTATACTTGATAGATCTGGAGACAAGCGTATATAACATAACTACCAAAAGAAAAAAAATCAATAACGAAAATCAAACATACCTTTGGTATTGTCGTCTAGGCATGTAAATGATAAATGCTTCTCCAGACTCCATAAATATGGTTATCTGGACTGTTTTGATTTCGAATCAAAAAAGACATGTGAGTCTTATTTGTTGGGAAAGATGACAAAGACTCCCTTTACTGGAAACAATGAAAGCGCTAGTGATCTATTATGACTCATACATATTGATGGATGTACCCTTTTAGAACAAATTCTTGAGGTGGTTATCAATACTTCATTACATTTACTGATGACTTCATAAGGAATGTTTATGTTTGCTTTAGGAAATGGAGGATTTTTCTTAAAAAATTGCTTTTTTCCTTTAGTTGCAGCTGTTATTTGAAAAATAAAATTGCATTTAAATGTGTATAAAATTTACATAAATTAAATAACTAGTACAAGGTACCACTCACATACTATGGAGTACAACAATTGATCATTTAATAAAGGAGATTCACTTCTAGATTGAGTGGAGTTATGAGACAAGGGATTGACTTGACGTGCTACAAGTTACATTTGTATTAGTTTCATTCTTTCACAACACCATAAGATATATTTATAGAAAAACATCTAGAAGAAAATAAACACCCACTGCTTTCAATATTTCCCAAATTTTATTTTTTTTTACTTTGAATCCCAAGGGTATTAGGTACCTTATTAGTGGGGGACGATATTTCTTTGGTACAATTAAAATGAAGTATTTTACATCACACAATTATCAATTTAAAACAAACTACATATACCATGACTTTCAACATCTCTAGTGGAGGTTGTGCCAACTTGATACTCTAATGCAACACTCTTATTACCTTAAAAAAAATCAGATTATTTATTGTTGTTCAAAACTGGGAATGTAAAAGGATAACATGTTCTAACCATCTCTTTTAGGTATTGGAGGATTTTTCTTGAAAATATTGTCTTTTCCTTTATCCGCACCTATTATTTGAAAAATTAACATGACATATAAAAGTTTGATGCAATAGATAAACATAAGATAAATATAACAAATAACCACTCATATGTTATGCAATATAATGATTGGTCATTTAATGAAGCAGATTCACTTCTATATTGACTTGAGTAATGAGACAAGTGATTGACTTGATAAGCTACATGTTACATTTGTATTAGCTTTATACTTTCACAACACCATAAGATATATTTACAGAAAAGAAAATAGAAGAAAAAAACACCTAACAACTTCAATATTCCTAAAAAAAATTGTTGCTTTACTTTGAATGCCAAGGAGGTTAGGTAGCTTACAAGTCGGGGAAGGTATTTATTTGATCCCTACAATATTTGAATTAAATGACTAAAAATAAAGTATTTTACAACACACAATTGAGTTTTCAATACAAAATACCTATAAAATGATGTTCAGAATATCTAATGGAGCTTGTGCCAACTTGATACCCTGATGCAATATTCTTATAACCTAAAAACACATAATTTTGAGATTATTTCTTGTTGTTCAAAAGTAGGAATGTAAGAGGATAACATACTCTAACCATCTTCTTTAAGCACTGCATGATTTTTCTTGATAATTTTGCTTTTTCCTTTAGTTGAACCTATTATTTGAAAAATTAATATTGCATATAAAGTTGCTAGAATAGAGATAAATAAGATAAATTTTACAATCAACCACTCACATTCTATGGATTATAATGATTGATCATTTAATAAAGGGGACTCACCTCTAGATGGAGTTGAGTAACAAGACAATTGATTACCTCGAAGGTCTAAGATATTTGAGTTAGAAATATAAAAAAGGAACTATTATCACAAGTAACTTGTAAAACTGACTACCTGTAGTATAGTGTTGAAAATATGTAGTGGAGCCTTTGTCAGCTTGGGCCCCTAATGCAACACTCTTTTGACCTGATTAGAAAAATAATGGTTATAAGTACTTAATATTAAAATATAAAAAAGTATGTAGATACCATTTGCTTTAGAAACTTGTTTTTCAATTTTGGCATTTTCTTTTGCTTCACATGTACCATGCAAATGAATATCATACAAAATTTCATATCTTATTAAATCAACATATAATCATCAGTATCTACTTACGTACTATAAAGAGAAATAGTTGGTCATGTGATCTAGATGAATCACTTTTAGAAGGTGGAAAGTCATGTGAGAGGTGGGTGACTTGATGCTCCTAAATGTAGTTGTGACACTATTGTAGGGGATGACCTAACTAAGTGTTGTGATTGGCTAGGGAAGATCTAAACGCTTGATTTACATGATATCTAAGTACTTGTACGTTATATACTTGTACAAGTTTTTACATTTGATTACAATCATGAAATTAAAACATTTTGAGCATATAGATCTCCCAAGAGTTTGTCATCCACCTAATTCCTGCAACACTCAAGTAGCACGTTAGATCCACAAGAATGAAATGTTTTTCATTATCAAAACAAAGGGATTTAAATGATGTCCTTTTTGAAGATGACAAACATTTCCAGTATAAATCAACTAGTCTTTAAAATGTGTTGAGTTTCATACCTGAGATTTACTTTGTGAATTCCTTCTCTTGTTTATAAAATGTGTGATTATTATTCCCAAAGAAGTATGGAACATAAAATCCAATTCTTAGGGAATATAGCAACTTTTAATGTAAAGCCAAGAGATTATGAAACTCATTGATTGAGTTTTTAAGAGTTGTTACAATGATTTACATTTATTTCTCCCCCTTTGTCATTTCAAAAAGATATCCGTTAAAAATAAATATTGAAAAACTCCCCCTTAATTTGTTCTCCCCTAAAAAAAATAGCCATCAAATCATTTGAAAAGATGTCCATTAGAAGCCAAAATGGCACGATTAAAACTGTTTTAAGAAGCACAAATGTCAAAGAAAACATCTTCTAAGAGAGTGATGAGTAGTTGCTTCCTTATTTTATTGAATTGATCTAGTGGAAGCGGTTTTGTGAAAATATCAGCCAATTGATCTTCCGTATCAACATGATGAAGGGATTCATGATTTTTAGAGATGTGATCCCGTAAAAAATGATGACGGATTTCAATATGTTTGGCACGGCTGTGTAAAATAGGATTATGTGCTAAGTTTATAGCACTTGTATTGTCACACAAGATAGGCGTGGATGAAAAAGTAAAGCCATAATCGTTTAACACTTGTTGCATATAAAGCACTTGAGCACAACAAGATCCGGCTGCAATATATTCAACTTCAGTTGTAGAGAGGGCAACCGTATTTTGTTTCTTGCTAAACCAAGATACTAAGGCTCTTCCTAACAAGAAATAGCTACCGCTTGTGCTCTTGCGATCAATTCGACAACCAACGTAATCGGCATCGGCATAAGATTTAAAGTCCAAAGATTGTCCTTTAGGATACCATAAACCATAACATGTAGTGCCGGCTAAATATCGTAAAATCCGTTTGACGGCTTGAAAATGGGTTTGCATAGGTTGTGATTGAAATCGAGCACAAAGACCAACTGAAAACATGATGTCCGGTCTAGAAACAGTTAAGTAGAGCAAACTACCAAATAGCTCTATATAAAGAATCATCAATAGGTTCCCCATTTTCATCTTTATCAATTTTAGTAGAGGTAGCCATTGGAGTGGTAGCAAGTTTGCAATGGTCCATTCCAAAATGTTTTAAAAGTTCATTGGTATACTTTTCTTGGCTTATAAAAATCCCAGCGGGCGTTTGTTTTATTTGAAAACCAAGAAAGAAAGTCAGTTCACCCATGAGACTCATTTCAAATTCTTTTTGCATAATATCACTAAATTGTTTGCACAAAGATTCATTTGAGGCACCAAAGATAATATCATCAACATATATTTAAACAACTAGAAAGTCAGATGCATATATTTTGAAAAATAAAGTAGAATCTGAATTTCCAATAAGAAAATTGTTATCAAAGAGATAGTTCTTGAGACTTTCATACCAATTTCTAGGTGCTTATTTAAAACCATAAAGTGCTTTCTTAAGTTTGTATACATAGTCACCTTTTTCTGGTATTTCAAAACCAGGTGGTTGGGCAACATATACTTCTTCTTGTATTATTCCATTGAGAAATGCACTTTTGACATCCATTTGGAACCGTTTGATGTTTTTGTGGGCGGCTATAGCTAGTAGCATTCTAATAGCTTCAAGTCTTGCTACTAGTGCATAAGTTTCATAAAAGTCTATTCCTTCTTGTTGATTATATCCTTGTGCGACTAACCTAGCTTTATTTCTTAGTACTTCCCCAGCTTCATTTAACTTATTCCTAAAAACCCATTTAGTTCCAATAATGGTTTTATCTTGTGGTTTATGAACTAAGTCCCATACATCATTTTTAATTAATTGGTTTAATTCTTCTTGCATTGCCATTATCCAATAGTCATCTTTTAGAGCTTCAGTCACCTTCTTAGGTTCCATTATAGAAACAAATGCCATATTTGCAACGTCTCTAAAAGATGAACGGGTTTTGACTCTATCATTAGGATTTCCAATGATCAACTCTTGAGGATGATCTTTAATGAGTCTAGGAATAGGTTGTTGTGTCTCAACTTGTTGATCATTAGTAGCATTTTTGTCATCATCAGTTGGTATGGATAAATTTTCTAATTGATGAATAATATCAACTACTTCAAGATTTTTAGTTTGTAGTTCTTCATGAAAAGTAATGTGAATGGATTCTTCAACTTTTCTAGAAATAGTGTTGTAAACTCTAAATGCTTTACTCGAGGTTGAATATCCCAAGAAAAAGGCTTTTTGTGATTTTGAGTCAAACTTGTCTCTATCATCTTTTGTGTTCAAGATATAGCAAGTTGATCCGAAGGTATGAAAATAGTCAACCCTTGGTTTCTTAGTATATATGATTTCATATGGTGTTTTCTTCAAATAAGAGTGAACGGTTACTCTATTTAGCACATAGCAAGCTGTGTTTACCGCTTCAGCCCAAAATGTTTTAGGCGTACTATGTTCAAGCATCATAGTCCTAGCCATTTCTTGGAGTGATCAATTTTTCCTTTCAACTATGCCATTTTGTTGTCGAGTGTGTGGAGCAGAAAAATTGTGAGTATAGCCTTGAGATGTGAAAAATTCTTCAAATAGATGGTTCACAAATTCTCCACCATGATCACTCCTAATTGTGCATATCTTGTTTTGTAGTAGATTTTCAATCTTGGAACAAAATTGTATGCAAACTTGAATAGTATCATATTTATTTGCAAGAAAATGTACCCATGTATATCTACTATAATCATCAACAATAACAAAACAATATCTTTTCCCACCAATAGATTGTGTCCGCATAGGTCCGAATAAACCCATATGAATGAGTTCTAGTGATCTACAAGTTCTAAGTACATTTTTGGGTTTAAAAGAGGTTTTGGTTTGTTTACCCAAAGTACATGGTTCACAATTTTCAGATTGATCAAAAGATAATTTAGGCAAACCACGAACAATATCATATTTAACTAGCTTTTTGATAACATGTGAACTAGCATGACCTAATTTTCTATGCCATAGTTGTAAAGAATTTTCTTTTGCAAGTAAGCATTTTCCAACTACATATTGCATAGAGTTAGGTCTACGAATATAAAGATTTCCAACTCTTTTTCCTTCATAAACAACATTTGTAGTATTTTCTATTAGTAACTTGCAGCAATTTTTGTTGAATAAAACATCATATCCACTATCACATAATTGACTAACACTTATTAAGTTATGGTGCAAATCATCGACGAGTAAAACATTCTTTATTTCAAGGTTTGTACCAATATTACCTATTCCAACAATTTCACCTTTACCATTGTCTCCAAAAGTGACTGTTTCGCTTTTCTTTTCCTCAAAAGTTTGAAATGCATCCTTGTTCCCGATCATGTGTTTGGAACATCCACTGTCGACTACCCAATCCTGCATTAAGATATAGGTTTTGGTACCCATGTGACGATCCATTATGGTTAAGTACATTTAATAACAAAATGAGCATGTTTTAACAAAGAAAATTGAAACAGAACTTCATTCGATCGACAAAAGTTTGACCGACAGGTGTCTCGGTCGACCAATTTGTCGATCGAGAAAGTTGCTATTTTACAGGTTAAAACTGAACAGAAATAGAAATCCGCTTGGTCGACCATTTTTCGACCGATTTTTGCTCCGACCGATGATTTCTTGACCGGAATAGTTACTGTTTCACTAAGATTCTGCTGTAGATTTTGATTTTGCATAGGCATTCTCTCGGTCGAATATTCTCTCGACCGAGAATGTCTCAGTCAAACTATTTGTCGACCGAAAATGTTTCTGTTTGTCTCAGTAATTTGTTTATATCAGTTATGAATTTAAAACAATACATGAAGCTATTTGCTTAGTTGAGATAAGACATTTTTTATTTTCAAAAATAAGCATTAGACCATATCTCAACTAAATTACATTCAAGTCTTCTAAGTTTGAGGTTTGGGGACCCAAACTAACTCAGAATCCTTCTTCTTATAAGGGCATGAAAAAGAGTAATGTCCAAGACGTAGGCAAAAGTGACTAGAAATAGAGTCAATTTCATTTTGTCTTTCTAGGATTTGGAATTGTGTTCTTAGGTACAAACGTGATCTTAGTCTTGGATGCTTGAGCTCTTTTAGATTGATAGGATTTTCCTTTTGGAACATATCCTAAGCCTCTTCTTCCATTGTAGCTAGAAGAATATTTCAGAATATTATCAAGAACGTCATTCCCCCTTACGCCATTAATTTCTCTCTGTAGCTTAGCAATCTCATCCATCTTCTTATTAATATCTATCCTTGCTTGATCTAAATCAGATAATAAAGAGTTTCTTTCCTTAACAACATTATCATAATCTAAATGATTACATAGTATAGGTTGAGTCTGAAAATTGTTTAGTCTAGCAAGCAAATCAACCTTTTCTTGAGAAAGAAGATCATGATTCGTTTCTAAAGTAAGTAACTTCATATTGCAATCATTTAAAGATGTTTTCCAAGACAAATTTTCAAGAGAAATATTGTTCTTTTTAGAAGAAAGATCATTCAATCTAGCACAAAGATCCTCATTAGTTTTAGTAACCTTCTTTAGTTTATTTTTGCAGTCAACATACTTGTCATGAGTTTCTTGTAGACTAATAATTAGATCTTCTTTTGGCAAATCAGGAAGGCTTACCTCTTGGGAATCATCATTATCATCTTCTTTTGCCATGAGACACTCCACATTCTCTTCTCCACTTTCACTATCACTTGACTCATCCCACACAACTTTGTAAGCTTTTTGTCCCTTCTTCTTGGATGAGCTTTTCTTTCCTTTCTTTGCTTTAGGACATTCATTTTAGAGATGTCCTTTCTTTCCACATTTAAAACACCTAGGAGGGGAAGAAGAAGAACTAGCAATTTTGTTAGATCTAAATCTTCTATATTTCTTACCATTAACAATTAGGGCTTCTTCTCCTTCTCCATTACTTGTTTCATCACTTTCTTACGTTATGATCTTTGAAGCTTTTAGAGCCATATCTTTCTTTCTTCCTTGTTGAAGTTCATGCTCTCGTCGTTCCTCTTCCTCCAAGGTTGCCTCATGTGCTTCTAAGTTCCCAATGAGTTGCACCATCCTTAGTCGGGTGAGATCATTTGCTTCTTCAATAGCTGTCACCTTGGGCTTGTACTTGGGAGGGAGAGATCTAAGAATCTTTGACACTTGATCTTTTTCTCTGATCACTTTTCCTAGAGCATTCAAACCATTCACAATAGAAGAAAATTTTGCATACATTTCACTAATAGACTCATTTTGATCTATACGAAACTGTTCAAATTTTTGCTTAAGCATTCCGATTTTAGAATTCATAACTTGAAAAGCTCCTTCATATGTTATAGAGAGTCTATGCCATATTTCATATGCCGTTTCACAATTTGATATTCTATTGAATTCACCAATGGAAATTGAACAATAGAGTATACTTACAGCTTTTGCATTCAATTGGGCTGATCTTACTGTATTAGCATCCCAATTTGCATACTCTATTTGAGGAAATTCATATGGATTGGATACCATCCTCCATAAATCCCAGATGATTCCTTGGAAGTAGAACTGCATCCTCCTCTTCCAGTAAGTGTAGTTAGTGCCATCAAAAGGTGGAGGTCTTGCCACGAGTGTTCCTTCCAAGTTGAGGTTGTTGAGTACCCCGTCACCCATTCTTCAAGACTTTGTTAAAGTTCCTTGAAGCCCTGCTCTGATACCAATTGAAAAACCACTAGAGGGGGGTGAATAGGGTTTTATAGATATTTTATAAATAATTCAACTCAAACAACCACAATTGAGGTAATAAGAAGGAGACAGGGTGTTTAGAGTGGTTCCAACCTTAGCAAATACTAAGGCAGTCAATCCACTACCCGGTTGCTTACCCAACCGGGATTTTGAAAGTATTTAATTTTATTACCTCACAAGGATGTTACATAAAATTACAACACTTTCAACACCCTTTGGACAACCTTCACCTTGAAGTAGTCTCACCAACCTTGAAGCAGCCTTCCTTGAAGTAACTTCAAGCTCCCCCTTGAAGTGGCCTTCCTCTTGAAGTAGCTTCCCGTTGAGACAACCTTCTTGAAGTAGTCTAAATACCTCCTTCTTCACCAAGAAGATCAAACCCTCTCCAATCCGCAACCTCCAACCCTAGGAGTAGCAAGGAGAGTACAAATAATAAGAAAGAACAAGAAGGGAAACAGAAATTACAATTACCACTTGTAGCAGAAGGCTTGATTTCCTATATCAAGCGTTTTTGGCTCCTAACCAATGAGTATGGAAGTGTTAGTTCAGTGGGTAGGAGAACCTAGCCTTTAGGACACGAATTTGGAGCAAAGGAAATGAGTAGAAAGTACTAGAGTTGCTCAATTGCTCAAAACAGATTGCCAATTGGAAGTGTGTAAGCTCAAATATTGCACAAGTGTATTTTGGATGTCCTATGGCTTGTCCTGTTTATAGGAATTGCCTATGGATGCTTAAGGACGTTCTAGACACTTTCTAGGGGGTTCTTAGTGCTTAACTAGCCGTTAGGTATCCATTAGTTGGTTTAACAGTGGCTAGTTAATTAATTCTGAAAAGTGCAGACAGAGACATTCTTGGTCGAAGAATTGTCGACCGAGATCCCAGTCGGTCGAGGACTTGTCGACCGAGGGACTGTCTAGAGCAAGTGTATGTAATGTTCTGATCAACTCCCAACTACTTTGTCTGCTGTGTCTAACGGTTACCTGGGTCATTCTCGGTCGAAGAGTTTTTCGACCGAGAGTGTCTCGGTCGAGAAGTTTGTCGACCGAGAATGACTCTGTTTCAATATTTTAAACTAAGTACCAAGTGTGTGTATGAGTGTGCAGTTGTGACACTATTGTAGGAGATGACCTATCTAAGTGTTGTGATTGGCTAGGGAAGATCTAAACGCTTCATTTACATGATATCTAAGTACTTGTACATTATATACTTATACAAGTTTTTAGATTTGATTACAATCATGAAATTAAAACATTTTGAGCATATAGATCTCCCAAGAGTTTGTCATCCACCTAATTCCTGCAACACTCAAGTAGCACGTTAGATCCACAAGAATGAAATGTTTGTCATTATCAAAACAAAGGGATTTAAATGATGTCCATTTAGCCAACATTAGCATTAACTCTAATAGGTATGTAAATACATCACATGTATTATACCTAATAGGATAATCATTCTTCTACTACCTTAGTGAAGATTGATTAATCATGTCCAAGAGATTCATGTCTCTTACTGGTTTTCTAACCAAAAGAGTCTAGATTTATCCATCATACGGAAACTAGAAATGAATTTCTCATGACTTATGCTAATTTGATTGTTTGAGTTACCAATAACGTTTAGGTATCACTTTATCTTATGCATACCAAGTACCACAAGATAAACAAGGCATTGCCACAAAGATTGAAACATCAACTTTATTAATTGCCATCATTGTCATACAATATGCAAAAAATAAGGTGTTTCTAGTCATTGGCAAATATGAAATAGCAGTTCATAACTCTATTACATGCCTTCAAGGATGAAAATAAACTAAAGTACTCCTATCTATGGCGGCAACACTTGCCCCATTTATTGAGTGCTTTATATCTTGGTATCATATACCTCAAAAATTTTACAAGTTTATTTCATGACACCTTTAGGTGGAGACGTCTGTCGCCTCCTTCTTCTTTAGTTCTTCCAGATAGAGTGGACAATTCCTTTTCCAATATCCTGGCTTTTGACAATGGTGGCAATTGCCTCTCTTGGTCACGCCTCCCTTGGCCTTGAGAGTTGAAGATGACTTGGGCTGCTGGCTAGCTTCAGAACCTTTCTTAGCCTTGCCCTTTCCCTTGCGCTTGTACTTGCCTTTCTTGTTGTTGATCATCATCACATACTTAGGCTTGTCCTTCTTCATCTGTGCCTCAGCTATCCTCAACATGCCCAACAACTCTGTCAACGGCTTGTCAAAGTTGTTCATGTTGTAGTTCATCACAAACTAAATGTAGGATTCTAGCAACGATTGCAGTATCACGTAAGTAGCCAACTCTTGGCTCAGGGGAAATCCCAGTCTTGTCAGGTTCTCCACATACCCAATCATTTTGAGTGTGTGAGGACCAAACGGATCTCCTTCTATCATGACACACTTGAACAGTGCCCTAGAGACATCATATCTCTCTTGTCGTGCTTGATCTTCATACATGTTCTTGAGATGTTGAATCATCTCAATGACACTCATGTTCTCATGTTGTCTCGGCAACTCGTGGTTCATGGAGCACAACATCAAGCACTTTGTATCAATGGCATCATCAGAATGCTTCTTATAAGCATCCCTTTCTACCTTTGGTGCGGTAGGGGTAGGTTCCTCTGGAATTGGAGTATCCAAAACATACAACTTTCACTCTTGAGTGAGAACAATTCTCAATGTCCTAAACCAGTCGTGGAAGTTAGTCCCATTCATCTTGTCCTTTTCAAGGACCGATTGCAACAAAAAGTGATTGTTGTTTTTTGTCATTTGTACTACAAAAGGAAACATATGCAATTTAGTCCAAAACTCAATTTTGACTTATTTGATTGATTTGAAAGGTTGACGATATAATTAGGACTTTAATTAATTATCGCTCCCAGTATTTTGTTCAAATTGATAGCCCTCACCATCAATTCGGAAGATTGTAGCGTACAATCTTCTAGTGGGTCAAGATCCATATTTCATCAAGTCATGAGTCAACTTTGGCTGATTGCCCACAATATTGACATATTTAGGTAGGCCATCATGCCAATTGCATCATATGAAACGCTTGATGAATGAACATGCGCAACACCTTGCCATGAACATTCCGTGCCTCTGGGCTTGCACTCTCGGTCGACAAACTCTTCGACCGAGAATGACCAATTTAGCCGTTAGACACAACATACAAAGTAGTTGGAAGTTGGATCAGAATGTTACATACACTTGCTCCAGACAGTCCCTCGGTAGACAAGTCCTCGACCGACTGGGATCTCGGTCGACAATTCCTCGACCGAGAATGTCTCTGTCTGCACTTTTTAGAATTAATTAACTAGCCGTAGTTAAACCAACTAATGGATACCTAACGGCTAGTTAAGCACTAAGAACCCTCTAGAAAGTGTCTAGAACATCCTTAAGCATCCATAGGCCATTCATATAAATATGACAAGCCATAGGACACCCAAAATACACTTGTGCAATACTTGAGCTTACACACTTCCAATTGGCAATCTGTTTTGAGCAATTGAGCAACTCTAGTACTCGCTACTCATTTCCTTCGCTCCAAATTCGTGTCCTAGAGGCTAGGTTCTCGTACCCACTGAACTAACACTTCCATACTCATTGGTTAGGAGACTAAAACGCTTGATATAAGAAATCAAGCCTTGTGCTACAATTGGTAATTGTAATTTCTATTTCCCTTCTTGTTCTTTCTTATTATTTGTACTCTCCTTGCTACTCCAGGGTTGGAGGCTGCGTATTGGAGAGGGTTTGATCTTCTTGGTGAAGAAGGAGGTATTTGGACTACTTCAAGAAGGTTGTCTCAACGGGAAGCTACTTCAAGAGGAAGGCTACTTCAAGGGGGAGCTTGAAGTTACTTCAAGGAAGGCTGCTTCAAGGTTGATGAGACTACTTCAAGGTGAAGGCTGTCCAAAGGGTGTTGAAAGTGTTGTAATTTTATGTAACATCTTTGCGAGGTAATAAAATTAAATACTTTCAAAATCCCAATTGGGTAAGCAACTGGGTAGTGGATTGACTGCCTTAGTATTTGCTAAGGTTGGAACCACTCTAAACACCTTGTCTCCTTCTTATTATCTCAATTGTGGTTGTTTGAGTTGAATTATTTATAAAATATCTATAAAACCCTATTCACCCCCCCTCTAGTGGTTTTTCAGCTAATACTTCAAGCGGTGTTTATTCATCTAGATAGTTGACTCATCACATGACCAACTTATCACATAGATAATCAGCGTGTATCTTTCAAGGATATAAGAACTCACAACTCCTTGTGATTGTTAATGTCCTTTATCAGTGTGGGGTATTCTTTATTTGAGAAGAAATTAGTTATTTGATAATCATCTTCTAACTCCTTAGAGTATGACTCCTTTTGATTTAGACATCAACATGCCTTAATCATGAGTTCACTATGATACATTATCATAATCACTCATAAGGTTCTAAAACATTTAGTTTAAGTATTTCATTCATTGATCTCATCAAGAATTAACACTTTACCAAATTCATACTTCATCTATGATATTCTTGAACACTTCAAGATATTCATATTACCGGATTTTGAGTTATAGTTTATGACCATTACATCCTAAATGACTTCCATGTGAACCATAAGGTATGACCTTGATGGTAGCACCCATTGGGATGAAATCCATAAATGTGAATGAGTCTTAAGCGTTAAGACACATGGATAACATTTTGAGAAGGATGATGCTTGTTGATTGCAACTTAATGACTAAGACAATTGGCATACGAATACTAAAACTGCATTCCTATGAGGAATAATACAAGGATGTGTACGTGGCACAACCTATAAGGTTTATGAATCCATTAATGCAAATGAAGTCTATAAGTTACAATGGACTAATCAATGTGATTGATTGAGTATAAGCAACTCAGAACTGGATCTTCACTTTGATTATATAGTCAAAGGGTTTGACTGATATGTCAAAGAAAAAGAGTGATTTGTGATTTAGTGGGAGCATATTCACATTCCACATGTTGATGTGAAATGGAAATGTTCTAGAATGGAAATCCAAAGTGGAAATTATCTTTAAAGAGATAGAGACATTTCCTATGTGATAGGAATAGAGATCTATAGAGATAGTTCTCAAAAACCTCTTGACTTGAAAAGAGAGAGCATACATTGGCAATCTATACTGAAAGGTTCAGTATATACACAGATTCAGTGGGAGAAAACTTTTCCATGTTACATGGAGTTAGTATCCCAAGGCCAAGTGTCCAATTCTTTTGAAGAATGGGAACACTAAGAATAGATATGGATCTATCATGTATGTAATCATCCCATAATCTTGCATGTATGGACATGGCAAGAACAAAACACATTTATCATCTTGTATGAAGGACATGACAATATGATATGCTCATCCTGATAACTCGTATGTGGGACATAACGAGTGGATGTCTGTCTAGTTCCAGTAAGGGTTACTGGAATACCATGAGAACTTGATAAGTACTTGAGTAGTACTAGTTCTATGGAAATAAGGAAGGGTTCACTCTAAAGAGTTACACTGATGCGAGCTTCCAAAAAGGACAGAAAATTAATCGCAAAATATATATGGGATATATAAAAGTGAATGTTTGTTGATAAATGGATACATTCCAATAAAGTTGTTTTAAAGGATATGCCAAGTATCCATGTGTTAGAGAACAACAGTGGATACTATCTGGATCTAGGAGTTCATAGAGATGAACTTATAGTTATTTTGGTCATTGATGACAAGTTAGGAGTGCTTGGTCATGCAATCTGGCTAAAGGTTAGCAAAGGAACACTAGATTGCATATTATGCAAACTCCATCTCATATGTGTAATGTACAACAAAGAGATGAGAGACATGCATTTGATACCGACTTTGGCAAGGTGTTGCCATAACTCACTATGTTAGCACTACAGC